>SNQJ01S0007166.1:84691-103442 GCA_010110895.2 Picea sitchensis
TCCAGATTCCTCAATGACCCTTATTGAATCATTCTCTATAGTCTCATAGAATCTCGAAAAGATTTCAATAGGCCACCCATTTGAACTAGGGATTTTGTTCTTTTGAAAACTATGAAGAACCACCTATAGCTCATCTTTTGAAACCTCCTCCAGAAGTCTTACACTATCTTCTTCATTCACAAAGATGGGAAATAAGGTAATCATTTTTACTACCTCTACTATTGTAGCCCTACTCTCTTCCTTATAAAATTCTCCAAAATGATCCACCCTAGCCTAACCAATGTCCTCAAAGCTAGATGTTATTGGCCCATCACTTTTTGAAATTTTCCAAATTGTATTCATATTCTTCCTATTATTTGGAAAACTATGAAAATAGTTTGTGTTATCATCACCTTTTGAAAGCCATAAATCCCTAGTTTTATGTCTCCACACAACCTCCTTATTTTCTAGTCAACTCCTCTTCTTTTGTTCCAAGGATGTAAATTCAATCTTATAGGCTTCATCAGGAATACTTGTGAGTTCCATATTATACAATTCCTCCAAGTGAGCCTCCATAGAAATGATTTCATGTGCATCCCTTAATCTCTTTTGATGGGCCCACCTTATTGCAATTCATTTGACCCTCTTAGTATTTTCTTCAAATTCATTGTATGTTGACTCCTAAGAGAGTCATTGAATGGGACCCATTTCCCTTTAATGAGGCTAATAAAATATTCCTCCTCTAACCATGATTAATTTGAATGGATTGGGGATTTTTTTCCCTATTGATGCCATATCCAGAAAAAATGGAAAATGGTTAGAATCATCTCTAACACCAACCACTGCCTTATTCTTTATTGACCATTTACAAAATATTTTGACAATAGGAACATGTCATGTCTCTTATCATTTCTCTCCCCTCAAACCCTCATATCCCTCCATGCGGTCTTCAATTTTATAGGCTCAACATCGATTAATTCCACAGCTTCCAATTTCTTAAAAAAATGGTCAAATAATGGCTATGCATAGGCAATAACACCCTAAATATCTACCCTATTCAATGTGAAGTTAAGGTATACTCCTATAATCATTCCTTGCATGAGCAAACTCAAAGAAAAAACCTATCCCAATAATTGACTCCTGCACCATAAGGACCATAGATGTTTAATATAGTGAAATTCATGTCCATTTCCTAGATTATAAAACAACACCCAAACTTGAGTAAGGAAACAAAGTATGAGTACATCTAAAMCACCTTTTTCTCCACGAAAAATCAAGCCCCCAAAGCAACCAATCAAATGAACAAAAATAAAATCCCATTCCCAAAACAAATCATTTAGATATTTGACTATTTTACACCGTTTTCAAATCATTTAGATCTTTCACTACTTTACACCCTTCTCCCATTGTCTCTTGAATAAGTAATATATTAGGCTTATGAGGATCCACAAGCCTCTTCATGGCCTATTTTTCTGGGTGTTCTCAAAACTAAATATTTAAGGACAAATATATCATGACCCACCCACCATGGGGGCATAGTTTGTTCTAAGGATCGCCCCAATAGATGATTGTTTCCTACTTTTACTTTTCTTGAGCTACAACCAAGCGAGACATTCTCCCCCTCCCAATCCCCCAAGCCCCTTTACACTTAACTATCATCAATGTCCCTTCAATCTGGTGGTGTAAACATATAGATACTCCTTGCCTAGACCTTAAATTATATCTAGTGAAACCATTAGATAACACATCCCCCTCTTCCATTGAAAAATTATTCCCATCTAAATTGGCTCTATTTGCCTTATCAAATTATGCATCATCTATCAACCCCACCCAACATCCTCCCTAGAACCACCACAAGAACTAGAGATAACCTTGCCTCTAGCTATAGCTTTCTAAATGCTTTTCTTAGAACTAGAGATACCCTCGACTTGTACACTTCCAAACTCGACCAACTCCCAAAATCAAGATCACTACTATTCAAAGTAACCAAAATTGAAGAAATAGAGTCAATGACAAACTTACCCAAATCTGCATGCTTCCCAATCTGTTGAATGGAGACCTCCTTCTCTCTATTTGTATGTGGATACTCCAAGATAGTGGTACTAGAAGGTAGATGGTTCTTATACAAGAGTGCATGATAGGCCCCATCTCCAAATTCCTTTCACCTCCCTTCAAGTATGTGACTGCTTCTTTCTCTAAAGCTCCCTCCTTGGTAAGGACTCGAGGTCAATGCTTGTTGACAAGAATATTATCACATCAAAAGTGCATGCTAACTACCTCATGCCATCCAATCACTAATTGTCTTAATCCTCCATGATCTCTAATAAAGAATTACATCCTAACCACCGCATACCATCGCATCCTCAAATATTGTTAACAAAATACAACATAATAACTAGTGCATGCCATCTATTACCTCCTTGGATCACTAATTGTCTTAACCCTCCATGATCTCATGTGTTACCTAACTCTATTGTGAAGAATTATTCAATGTAGATTCATTTCTATTTACACAAAAACATGAGGTCTAGAATAAACACATCAATCAAATACTAGAGCTTTTCATATATATATTTTGCCATCGGAGTGCAATATTAAAATTTTAAGGCCACCATAATAATAACTCTTTCCTCTTATGGATTTGAACTTGTTACCTCTTATGATGAAACACATGTTCTTAACTCTTAGGTCCACTTAGACTGTAAAATAAACATATCAGTTGGGTGGTATAAGTGGATGCCACTTCGTTAGTGGTGATTTGTCTTCGTTAGTGGTGATTTGTCTAAGTGGTATCTGAGAATGACGTATACAACTACACTGAAGGCAACTCGTCATCATCCGTCCATTTGAACATTGCAAATTGCAATCCACATTGTCTTTAGAAGAAAACTGTTTTGGTGCCAACAATATCTTGTCACCAACCACATACATTCTAGTGTCAAAAAAAAAATCTGCACACAGAATTCATTTAAATAAACGAACATCATCTTCTTGTATCGGCGATTGTCAGATGCGTTCTGCACGCTGGTCGCTTTCTGTTTTCATGGCACCACTTTGACAAAGTGATAGGTTACACGATCGGGGCAAAACTGTGTACGAGATAAGGAAGGGTTTCGAAATTAAATAAATAAACGCAAAACCATTTGCTACTGCGAACAGCAGCCTGTTTTGCCCTTCCAAGTTGCAATGCTCCCACACAGCTCTTATTACTCGCTTTCTTTCTTACACACAATTAACTGCAAGCGAAGGTACCGGATCGAATCGCGTATAGTCGGAAGTCTGAATTGTGTTAGGTTTTGAAGTGGCAACATAATAATATGGCAGCTCCTGCCAAATTTAGTCCTGTGCTGGCGAAGCATAAAACATCAGAAGAAAAAAGAGGAAAAGAGGAGGCAAATATTAGTGGAACGATGGCAGTGAGTGAGTGCCTGTTTCTGAAGGAATCCCTGGACACGGCCGTTCTCCTCATGCGCATCCGGCAGAAGCGTAAGATGGAATGCCTCCGCGGAAATGCAGAGAGATTCCTGTCCGTTGCCTCTCAGGGCGCCGATCAATTCATGGATTGCTTTTCCTCTCCCTAACCAAAGAAGGAAGGATGGATGGAGTTGTCCAATCAAATGAAGTCTGTGTTTACAGGCCTCTGGGGTTTTGTTAAATACTCTTCACGCTGATTATCAGTTTTCATCGAAAATTTGTGTTTAGAATCTGACAAGGTATTTACAGTAGTGTTGAAGAGATCTCTTTCTTGTAAGTATGTATGGTTTTTCTTAAAACTGTTGAACTTTTGATAAATTTCTGGTTAGACTATTTACAATCGAGGCCTCCATTAAGTGAAATATTTGAATCTTCCGAACATTTGTGTTGCCTCCCAAGCTCCGCATCATTTCATTTGGCACTGTTTTAACCTCAAGCCAAGGCCTCTATCTCAGGGCAACAATTCCTCTCCCAGTTCACATTGTTTTTATTTTTCTAAACTCAAAACAGAAAGAATGTATATTTAATATCCCCACTCACTATTGAAACGCTGTTATTACATACCAAGCTTCTCGAATTAATCGACCCTCTAACGAGTTTAGCCTGCAATTTATACGCGGCTCCACAGATAGATGGGGCCTTTTCTTCTGGTTTTCTTTTTACAGGACGTCGGTTTATGGCATTGGGTGGGCTAAACGTTGATAAGGCAGGCAACGTGGCATACATCTTCAAACTTAAGTTATTATACTTACCCAATGCATGTATATAGGAATGAGTTGGTAGTTGAGTGCATATTAGTTTGCATTTCACTGAATTCATATGTATATTATAATCAAAGTTTTGTTAAAAACATATTTTCTAAATTATTTATATTTCATTTTCCCTCAACCTCATTGGGTTTATATTTCATTTTCCTTTAACCTGATTGGGTTATACATTTGAAGTTTTATTCTGGGAGTTGCAGCATAGTGCTTGGTAATATCGTCAGGCATTTAATTGTCATGAGTTTAAAAAATCCTTAACCAGCCACGTCTAACCATATTGATTGAATTGACACAAATATTAATTCAATGTAGCTCTGACAATGCAATGTTTGATAATGCAATGAGCCTGACAAAGGTTGTCACACTGCACTGAGCCAAGGTCTGACAACAATGTCACCTTGCCACCTTCTCACCACTTAAACACCTTGCCACCTCCCTGTTGTAGGGATTTTACACCCTGCAGGAGCTAAGCTCCCTTAGGTTCTTCCTATACCTAAGACAGAGATAGAGACACGAACAAAGGATGCTACTAAGCTTGATAATATGTCATAACACACAATCATACCAATTCTCTATCAATTAATACATGAACTTACATAAACAATCAATTAGAGGGAAACATCCAACGTTTTTCTTTTAATCAAGTAAGCAATATCACAACTTACAGATGTAAACTGAAGATATGTCTTTCTTTCAAGCTCCTTGCCCAAGCTTTTCCACCAAAACGCCAGAGTAACCTTGCTAGTTCTTTCTCCACCCTTCCAACATTGAGAGATGTCCTGGTTCTTATAGGGATTTAGGGATAAGGCCATATGGTTAATAGGATAATATCCTCGGGCTCATAATGGAAAACTTCTCGAGACTAAACCCCGAGAAATGAGAGGAAGGTCTCATCCATCGCAACAAATTCCAAAAAAGGGAGCTTCTAGGCTCGATCGTGACCTATGCACACAGAAAGAGTGACCCAATCATGACTTGGAAGTCCAGAAAGGGAGACCAACCCTTTCGGTCGCGGGCTTGAGGAAGGACAAACGCGACCAAAGGGAAATTGGGCTAGAAACTCAGGGAGAAAATTATTGAAAGTGGTTGAATTGGGTAGGTGACCTTTAGGAGATGATGCCCCAAGGGTTAGGGGGTTAATAACACTATAACAAATATCCCCTAAAGTGTGAGTTCCAAAGAGGTGTGTAATGGCCAAAATACTTTACCAATAAAAGATGCAGAGTTGTGGGCAAAGAAGCTTGGAGAAGAGCATCACTAGTCCTACAGAAAAAGATCCCTGAGGTGGACATTCCCATGCTCGATAAGACAGATGAGAGCATAGATTCCATAAGTACACCACAGATCTATGTATGATACAAGTGATGGCCACAATAGAATACACCGTGGATCCATCAAGAAGCAAACATGACTCGATCATGGCCACGAAAGTGTACACTCTAGATCCATGAAAGATGCAAGTGAAATCATAGCCACAACCAAGTAAAAATGTGGATCTATGTGACGTCACACAAAGCAGTAAGATGAATCAATAACTAACCAGTCGGTGAAGTGCTCATGAATAATCACCATCGCTGCTTGGGAAAGAATGTCATCTAACAGGAGGGTGATCTTTCCCAAGGTCTCCATTTTTAATCCGAATGATATGAATCTATGACATGCGAATAAAGGAGCTTAAGTCGAGCATGGTAGAAGTCGTCTGATTACCGGTCGTTAATGTATACCATTAACAAACATGAGAGAGTTCACTGATGATGATGATGGAACCCAAGATACCGAGTACAATCTACGAAGTGTGAATAAAGGAGTTGAATTCGAACACTCATAGATTCATGCGGCCGGAGTCAATAATGTAAACATGTTTTCGAAATGCAAGGAGACCTACCACTGATGTCTGCAAGTCCCAGGGTACTGAAGGATTTCTATATTTCAACCCTGGATAATGAGCTGTAGTTGACAGGGTGAAATCCATCGAAGGTGGGCCTTGATGAATCCCCCATCAATCGACGCGAAATAGGTAAAGATAGATGTTCTGAAAAATAATGGAGCACAATGGACACAGGGATGCTAGGTGGCTGACGCAGATAAACTTCCCTTGAACTAGTATGCACGACAAATGACTTGACTCAACAACATTAACTCAGATGAAGACCATAATAACTGTTCATGGACCGATGAGTGGAATGTGACACAATGATGGGAATGGTGGTCAATGAGAGAGAATGGATAACCCGACTGTTGTATGTGGTGATAGAACATGTGCATTGTTCAAGGGCGACTCAAAGTAATGACAATTGCCAGATAATGAAGATAATAAGACGGAAAAACCCTCTAAAAATTCCCCACCATGATCGGTGAGTACCTCCTTCTAGTTTTATGAGCTAGAGGATGATAATCGATGCTCGATATATCTCATTTGGCGATGAGTCCCTCGACATATTATTAAAGAACATGAGGAAGGAGGGGTTCGGTTCCATGAGTGGGTCCTTTGATGTAAACTTTAATGAGTCCAAAGAAGGTAAAATCGATGGCCTTTTCATATTTAGAGAGTTTGAAAAGGTCATAATGAAAACTCCATAAGGGAATTTTTCGTAAAGTTAGTCTCCAAGGTCTGAAAAAGTATAAAATAATACCTAGGAGAACTCTCCTAACCATAATGGATAAGGTGTTCCTTTTTCGTAAATAGTTTGATGAGACCGAAAAAGAGATAAACTATCGCTCACCATACGTGCTTTCTAATTCATTTTATTGAGTGTGAAAGACAACAAGATCGCTCGACAATCTTTTTGTTTTTTAACGAGTTCGAAAAGAGCTTAAAGAGTCCTCTATGATGAGATACTTTTTCGTAAATAGTTTGTTTGGCCCGAAAAAGGGGTAAATGTATACTAGGTGGATGTCTTTTCAAATCCATGAGACGAGTGTGAAAAGACAAACATACTCGACAGTCTTTTCTTTTTTAAGGAGTCAAAAAAGAGCTTAAAGAAGACTCCATAGAATGGTTCCATAGTTTATGTTGATAGTGTTCCTAAAAAAAATCGGATTAGTATGTGGTCCCAAGAGCAATAAAAATTATAAATAGCCAAAAAAATTAAGAAAAAGAGACAGTTCTAGTGTGAACAGGGTTAAAATGAATACATATATGGAGTAAAAAAGAGTGTTTTTACCTCATTTTACCCATTTACCTTGGTGAAAGCTTGGAGAGCCTTTTTCTTTCCAAAATTTGGAGTGGTGATTGCGGAGCTTGGAACCATAGATCCTCCAGTCTTCATTCATCAAATAACAGGCTGGATCCGAACTTACAAAACCCATATTTTATTATTGCATTTCATGCATTTTTTTTGTTAATGGAAATCCTCAATTTTTTTGAGTCTGCGCGGTCGTGACTTGCCTTCTTGCGGGGGGAAACTAAACCACATTTTCCCTCGGTTTTCCCGGCCTTCTTGCGGGGGGCGACATAATTTTTTTTCCTCCATTTTTCGTGTCCATTTATGGGCGGTTTTTCGGCACATGATTTTTCTCTGATGGTTTTCTATTTCCGGTTAAGGAATTAGGGTTGTTGACTAATCTAGGTCATTGGATTAGGGTTTTGGATGCCAATGGATCCTATATGTATATTGTATTGTAAACAATGTATGATGTGAATGAATATAGAATATTCTGGTTTTTCTGGTTTAAGGTGAGGGGGTCTTGGGGGGGCGGGGGTTATGCCTAAATCATCTACCCTATGCTATCTTGAATTCTCACCCAATTTCGATTTTTGTTTTTAAAACAAAATTAAGTTAAGAGGAGTGGAGGAAATAAATTCATCAATCCAAGCCACAACTCCTAAATATTAGCAAATTGTATCCCCTACATTCTTGGATCTAAAAAGGGATGTTGTGTTTGAACTCTATAGAAAAAGAGGTGGAGAAGAGTTTTGGGAGGTTAGACATGGAAGGAAGAGAGCCAAACCCATCATAGACCAACCAACCATGAATGGAAATTGGTAGCCTTGAGAAGAAGCCAAGAAAACATGGAAAGCTCTGCTGAAACTTGAGACACGGGCTGGACCTTCTATGCACCCACTAAATAACATGAGAGTGAGGAATTTATGAGGTACTGGACAACATAAAAGCAAATTCTCTTTGTGTTGTGTGGGGTAGGTATGTAGCTGCTATGGGATTGTTCTGTCATCAAGAAATCTACAGAGGAAAACATTGATTAGAGTCCAAATTTCAAAGCTAACTATCCCTACTTCTCCCTTGTGGTATCATATCCTGCCTAAGGGGTGGCACCCATTGTGGTCTTCCCTACGGTTGGGTGGAAATTGTTTTCTCAATTGATTGTTGGTCTACAATTTGAACATATAAGTTTAAATTTTTTCTTTAGTTTACAAATGTTGGTTTTTTTTTTGGTCTCTAGTTTCTAAGAAGGTTACTATTTTACATATTATAATTACATTTGCATTGCTAGAGGCACTCCTACACAAATATTAGTAATCAATAAAATCAATATTTGAACCCTTCTTCAAGAATTATGACAATTGTTGTGGAAACAATTTTGAACATCGAGATTAGTAGTCATGTTGGAGATTTTGTCAGTCTTTGAGATCTTAATCCTCTATTTTTTTTATGATAAGCCTCCTTGTGTGTCTTTCGAACTATGATTTAAGCATGCTAGTTTGGAATTCCACGTTTCTCTGTTTTTATTGAGAGGAATAACCTATGATTGACAGTGGTTTGGGTATTTGATATTTTGAATTAATTGAAGTTCTGGATCTCCTGGTCACAGATATGCAGGGTTTGGTTTTTAGGTGTACTAGTGGATATCCGTTCTTGGATTGGATCTATGTATCAAAATATTTGCATCTCATCCTAGTGGGTTTCAATATGGAGTGGTTGTTTTGAGTTTTAGCAACTCTGTCTACTTGTTTAACGAGAAACTTATAGGGTTCATTTCATTGTTATCATATATTTCAATACGACCCATATCTATATTTTCTTATAGACCCTTTTTACTATGCATTATCTTTTGCTTGCATGTGCATTTAGTCATCTTGTTCATAGTTTGTACTAGATGGTGAAAGCTCCATATTGGTTCTTATTACACTTATGAATGTCGACTTCAAGAATTTATATTATATTCAATTTCATGGAACAGAATATCTGTCCTTGCCCTAATACCCTCTATTACATAGAATGTGCTTCATTTACATAATTTACTCCCTCAATATATTTTCAACCACAAATATTTTCACTATGGTGATGGAAGAGCTCATAATTGGTCATATTAACTTTCAATGTATATTTGTAAAGATTGTGGTCACTCTATGTTGATTTTAAATACATATATTTACATTGCTATTTCTAACGACGTAATTCACAACTCTACCATGGTGTTTACCCTCCTATGCTTAGAATAAAGACTATTTGATTTTTGGTCGAGATTTCCTACGGTGTCAACAATGATCTTCATATAGACGTCAGATTCCTGTAGCCAATAATGGAATGACACTTGCATCAGGTAAGTTTTTCTTTATGGTGATTGCAAATGGAATCTTATCTCTGTGTTTTTGGCGTGTCTAGGGTTAGAGAAGATATTGACCCTTTTAGTGTTTTTATAAGGATATCTTTGTTTGAGTTGGTTCGTATTGATATCAATTTTCCCTCTTTCTTTATCAAGGGAGTGTTATCTGAGAATACAATGAAGCTCCCTAGCAACATCAATTATGAGCCTTTCAAAGTGGTAGAACCTACTTCCTGGAGTCTTAGGAAAAAACGCTTCAACCGTGGGTATTGGTGAACTAGGTTTGATGGACCACTAATAGTCGAGATCGACATGACATGGATATGGGGGTGATAATTCACTTGATTAAGAAATATTAAAAAAAGGAAAAATGGCGGGACTACCACCTAAGGGTCGAATAATTGAGTATTAAGGAAATAAGAGCTTACAAATTTTGCATGAGCCTAAGGCTTAGAGGTTATAAATATAAGGGGTTTTCGTGGTTTTTATTTTGGGTTGGGGGTAATTGGGTTTTCGTGGTTTTTATTTTGGGTTGGGGGTAATTGTGGGGCTATGGGGATTGAGCATAACTATTAGAAAATGTTGTTGGAATGGTGTGGAAATTGTGTTATATGGCATGCTAAACTTGGTGAAGGTAGTTGAGTAGTTTTTATTATATAGATTTCCTTGTCAAAGACGTTTTTGTTTGCTTGGAAAGTTTAGTAGGTGGAAAACCACCATCTAAACATATTTTTCTATTGAATTTCATTTTATATCATAGTTATGATCTTGCCATAAGGGCCCAAGGAAATAATTTTTCCATGAGTATTGTTAGGTGGAAACAAATTGGCATACACTAAGTTGGAAAATCCAAGGAACATGATGCTATAACACTTATTCAACTACTATAATTAATCATCTAGTTAGATATAACTTGTGTTTATATATAAATTTTCCTATATATTTTTCTTTTGTTAAATTGGTACTAATATGAGAGTCGATGAACAAAGAATTGATAAAACTATAATTTGGATTTCTAGTTGATAGAAAAAATATGTTATGGATATTAATTTGTTGGTTTTATAAGAGTTTAGTCCTTAACCTATTGCTATGGTTGAGATAAACATTATCCTTTAGATTGTGAAAATTATGTTCCATTTTCCCAAAAAAATGCCAAAGCAACCAAAAGGAGAATAATATCCTCCTTATCAGATGCAGGATTGTTCTCAACTTGTACTATGAGGGGCACTATTATCTTCCACATGCTTAATTGTACTCTCTTCCTTTATTCAAAAATTTCATAGTTTCCTTATGATTAACGTAAAATCTCTCTATACTTGTGAAATGGCTAAGTTGAGAAAGAGGTTGGGTTAACAATAGGATGTAGCTTTTATACCAAAGAATTGATAGAGGGAAATGACAAGGTTTATCTTAAGTTTGTAAAATTTCATGATTTAAGGTGTGATTGTTGCCTAGATTTTCTAAGACACGTGATCACTTAGGTTTATTGTGTTGTTTGAATGGGAAAGTCAATATCAAGTCATGATTTTTCAACCAAAATCCATGATCAATCCCATATATGACAAAAATCATAATTATATTTAATTCATGATCATTTAAGTTTAATGTGTTGTTTGAATAGACAGGTCTGGATCAAGTCATGATTTTTCAACCAAAATCCATGATCAATCCCATAGATGACAAAAAAGATAATTATATTTAATTTTGGAAATGGAGGGAAAATACAAGAGCTAATTCTTTGGATTAGTTCTTAGGAAGAATTGATAATTAGTTGGCTTCATTCCTTTTTGTGATCAATGAAATTGTTAAGGTGTTTTGGTGTTTATGTTCTTGAGAAAGTTCGAGAGCAACGCTCTTAAGTGGAAAATCTGGAGAATGTCGTATTGTTGTAGATGTTTGTTTTGAGACCTTCTCTCATATTCATAGAGTTGATTGATATAACCTTGAATGTGAGTTAAATCTCAATAATTGTTGATTAGGATCATCTGTAAATATTTGGAAGTGAGTTATCACATAAAAGATGTTTGTTCTGAGTATGTTTTCTTAGAGTTTGTATCAATGTGTGAATTGAGTATGTTTGCTCAGAGTTTGTACCAATGTGCGAACTAGAGTATGGTGTAGGAATGGGGGCTTTAAGGATATTTTATTGTGGCTTATGAATGGTTGTTCTTCTAAATAATTATGAAAAATGATTAGAAACAACCTTATGGTTGGTGAATCTATTTTTTATGTAGTGTGCATTTGTTAATGGCAATGAAATAGAGTTCATTAATTAGATGAAATAGTGATAGTGAATCAATGAAGGGATGAATTAGATGAAACACTAGTAGTAATTCAACAAATTTGGGGCTAAAAATGGGCCTTATAAGAAAAATTGTGTTTGTTGAGTTGGAAATTCAATAACCAATAGAATTTCGGAGAATTGACTCAATGATAGTCATTGAGTTGGACATATAAAAACCAAAGATGATTATGTGGCATGTTTCCATTTGACAATATTTAACCACATATACACGTCACATTGGTTAAGATCTTGGTGAGATCATTTCGAGATATGATAAACATGTTTAAAATATTAAACATGGAATATTTTATATTATTACTATTTATAATATTATATCTATACACGGCAATGTGATATGGCATACATGACTTATCACTTTATAATTTCTTTGTTTAGGAGTCCCATTTTAGCCCCAAATTTTCTCACATAACTACTTATTCTTATTGAATTACTTTGATAGTTATATTTTACTTTGTAACTTCAGTTGGGATGGATGAGGAACATCACCCATTATCTAATAGTTGCTTGGAAAAGAATGACTTAATAGCCTAGTTGCACGGGAGTTTCTCACGTCATCTCCAAAATTCATTCTTTTTGTTCCAACATTTTTGGGAGCTTGGGAATAGGTGTGAAACATCCCCAATTGAGTGGGAATGGTTCAAGGATCTTGGGGGATTTTTGGGAGCTTCGATGTCAAGGAAATGAGAGCTCAAGAATGATCTTTCGGTATAGGGAGCTTGTAGAAGTTCCCTATCTAATACGAATCTCCCAGGCTTGCGGGCCCCAAATTTTTGCATCTTGTCATGTTTTCTCACTGTTTCGATGCCAATCTCATAATGCCCCCCCAAAAACATTAAACAATCCTAAAACCCCAATAAAATAGCCCCCAAATTTGTACATCCTTAGCATGTTTTCTCATTATTTTGGTGCCAATATCATCATGCCCACCCCACAAAAAAACATGGCATTGAGCAGATCGTGAGATCCCATCGAATGAAGACCAATTTGTCTCTTGTTTCCATAGGACAAATGAAAAGGATTGTGAATGCGAGAAAACGTTTTAAACTCATGCTTGTAAAAGCTAAGGATGTTGATAAATCCAATGCTTTCAAAGGATGTGGTCCTAAACATAAAGATGAATTAGTTAAGATTGTTTCGAACTATAATGAAATGTTCCAGGAACCTAAAGGATTACCTCCCAATAGAGAAATACAACATGAGATTCAGTTGCAGCAAGATGCCCCTCTTCCTAATATTGGCATGTACATGTTATCAATGATTGAGAATGAAGAAATCAAGAAGCAAGTCCAATAGTTGCTCGAGAAAGGAATCATCCAACCAAGTACTTCTCCATGTGGATTGCCCATTGATCTGGATTTTGCTGAGAATGAAATGAAAGTGGAGATATAACAAGGAAACACACAAAGATATTGCAAGAAACACAAAGATATAGTAATACACAATTTTTATTAATGAACTAAATGTACATGAATTCTAAATAAATGCAGAGCGAAATGAACTTGCTAGATTGGTGGTAGCTTATCTTTGAGAAGAGATGTGATGTCTACACTCATTTACAAGAAGATGTGTTTACAATGAGGCTCGAAAGGAATTTTTAACATAAAGCATTAATGAGAAAACCCTAACCCCAGAAGATGAAATGCCAAAAGGTTTTGCAGGCTTTGATGTAACCCCTAAAGATGAAATGCCAAAAATTTTGTGGGCCCCAATGTAACCCTCGAAGATGAAATGCCAAAAGATTTGCAAGCCCTGATGGGGGTAGTTGATACGTCAATTTCTTGAGGGTGTAAATTTTGCATACGATCTTTGTTTGAGGTGCTCAGTATACCGGTTGAAATTTCTATCCAGGAAGTACATATTGCAAATTTCCTAGTAGATATAAAATGTTGTTTAGGCCCTCAAAATGGCCCCGGAAGTTCAGGACCCGAAAAACCATAAAAAAACTGCCAAGGTGGGAAAATGTGTTTTGAGCCAGTGGAATAGGCAAGTGGCAACCGATATCCACTTCGATCATTCCTCCACCCTTAAGAAGCAATGGTCCCCATTGCATCAAGTTCTCATGGGAGATGGGGAATATTTTACTTAATCCAAACCTTGATGAGCTGCTTTCCTCACTAAAGAAATTGTCTTGCTTAGCTTGTTGAAGGATGTCATGAACTTGTTGTTAGAGGGGTTGGATCCATTCAACCAATCTAGCTGCATGATCTACCTCAGTGTGGAAGGATTATGTTGGTGAAGATGTAGCATGCAGAGCTATATCAACGGAGGATAATGGTTGGAACCTCAAGCACACCTGAAAAGGGATGTGGCCAATAGAGCTATGAAGGGATTTGTTATATCTTTGCTTGACTGAGAAATGTGGAGGCACCCTCATAAATAAAGTAAGAATATATTTGTGATCTTCTACAATCTTTTCGACCTACTACTGTTAGATAGAAGAGTCTTGGGACGAGTTTGTATTGGTCGCATCATCCTTCTGTTCACCTTCTAACCAGATCGTGAAGAGGCTAAAATTTGTGGTATGAGAGAGTATTTTGTGGCATTGTTTCGCTGCGATATTAGTCAGAACTACCTCTGGTACCCTATAAAGTTGACCCCCTAGAGTAACGATGACACTACGAGGCTGAGACTCATAAACAACATGACACTTCCACATATATGGTTGGCCTAAAAGAACATCACAAACTTCCAGTGGGTCAACATCACACAATACCTCATCCTTGAAGAGCTTGATGTCGTAGGACATGTGACACTGTTAGCTAATGAAGAGATCTCATCCTTTGCGAAGCCACCTGATGTTGTATGGTTGTGGGTGTGGTGTTGTCGGAAAATCTAATTGTTTAATGACCTTTGCCAAGATTAGGTTCTTTTGGCTTCCGCTATCAACAATGAAATGCAGTGGGGTCCCCTTCACCCACCTATTTGAATGTAAGAGGCACTCCCCCTCATTATACTCCTCTAGTTCTTCTTGTTGGATAGTTGTGGTCACGATGGTAGAAATGGGTTATGCATCGATGATCTATTTCCTTTTATTGTTTTCTGAATCAAATTCTAAGTTGAGGTTCATCTCTTTTTCTTTGAGCTTGCCCACCAATGACTATTTCGAGCGACATTCATCGGTGTTGTGCCAAGGGATTTTGTGGAAGTTGCACCACTTTCCAATGTTCTTCTTTGTCTTCTCGTTACCCTTCTTTTCATGCGGCTTGGACTAGTTGTCTTGAGGTTGGTTGTTCTATGAGTTAGGGTTTCCTTTACCATACTTCAGTTGTTGCAGATTTGTAGACCCGAACTCCCACTTGTTATGTTGCTTAAATTTCTACTCGATTTTGACAACATATCAATAAGAAACTCCTAGTGACGAGATATCCAGAAACTCCATTTCTATTTGGATGTACCTATGTATACCCCCATGGTATTTTAGAACCATATGTCACTCAAAGTATTTGATACCCACCTTGGTGCATAAGGTATGGAAGGCCTTTGTGAACTACGACATTGTTTGGCTCCTCTCTTGATGTAGTGTGGTCCATATCATGTATTGGTCATCATAGTTTCCAACAGTGTATTATTGTTCCTTGATGGAATCCATAAAAAAATTCCAAGTGGGCTCGACCCCAAATATTCCAGACTCCTCTATGGATTTTTTCTCATGTTAAGTCTCCCACCAATCTTTGACATGGGGGAAAACCTTCGGGAGCACAAAGGTGATCATTTCCCTATTGGAAAAATTGTGGATAGAGAAATAACCTTCTAGTAGATTTAACCACTTTTCCAAAGCATCTGCATCTATCTGACCTTCAAATACGGGAATATCGAAAGTAACTTGTACCTTGAAAGGTGTCGCACCTCCAAAGTGATCGCTTGACGAAGACATGTCTGTTGTTGTCGACAACTGTCGAAGGATTTGTGAAAAATCTTCCATCATCTCATTCCTCTGTTGCGCGAGGACTTCCACGAGAAACAACTTAATAGGATCTTCTGCTCCCTCGTCTCTCTTTTCTTCCACCATGGGAGGTCTCTTTGGCTGGTTGTCCTCAAGAGAAACTAGCTTGAGATCCAACTCTCTATACCCTGACCTCATCGAGAATATGCACTAAGAAACAACAATGAGTAGACTTCTCTGATACCATTGATCCAAATTTTGTTGAGAACAAAATGAAGGCGGAGATATAACAAGGAAACACACAAAGATATTGCAAGAAACACAAAGATATAGTAATACACAATTTCTATTAATGAAAAGAATGTACAGGAACTGTAAAAAATGTAGAGCGAAATGAACTCGCTAGAATGGTTGTAGAGCGAAATGAACTCGCTAGAATGGTGGTATCTTATCTCTGAGAAGAGATGTGATGACTACACTCATTCACAAGAAGATGTGTTTACAATGAGTCTCAAGAGGCCTTTTTAACATGAATAATTAATGAGAAAACCCTAACCCAAGAAGATGAAATGCAAAAAGGTTTTGCAAGCCCCAATGTAACCCTGAAAGATGAAATGCCAAAAGGTTTGCGGGCATCGATGGGGGTAGTTGATACATCAACTTCCCAAGGGCGTAACGTTTGCATACAATCTCCATTTGGGGCACTCAATATATCGTTAGAAAGGTCTAGCCAAGGAGTCAACATTCTGAATGGCCTAGTAGATAGAAAATGTCATTTATTCCCTAAAAGCATCCACTAAATTTTACGACCTGAAAAACCGTAGAAAAACTACCGAGGTGGAAAACTGTGTTTTGAGCCGGTGAATAGGTAGGTGGGCACCAATATCCACTTGGATCACCCATTATGGTGGTGTTAAAGAAAGATGGTACATGGAGAATGTGTGTGGATTTATGGGC
Source organism: Picea sitchensis (assembly GCA_010110895.2). Classification (NCBI taxonomy): domain Eukaryota; kingdom Viridiplantae; phylum Streptophyta; class Pinopsida; order Pinales; family Pinaceae; genus Picea; species Picea sitchensis. Next base: position 101,559 of record SNQJ01S0007166.1, read on the forward strand.
ATTGAACAATATCATGGTGAAGAATCATTATCCTCTTCCTCATATTGATGATTTGTTAGATCAATTGAAGAATGCAATCTATTTCAGTAAGTTAGACTTAAGAAGTGGTTATCATCAAATCATAATTTTTGAAGGTGATATTTGGAAAAATGCTTTTAAAACAAAACAAGGTCAATTTGAATAGCTAGTCATGTCATTTGGGCTTTGTAATGCTCCTGCTACTTTCATGTGGGTTATTAATGATGTATTTAGGCCATTCATAGATGATTTTGTAATAGTCTGCTTAGATGATATACTAATTTTCAGTGAAAATTGGGAAGATCATGTAATGCATGTTAAGAAAGTATTAGATGTTTTGAAAAAGGAGAAATTGTGCCTAAAGATGTTAAAATGTGAGTTTGGGAAAACATCTTTAGTTTATTTGGGCTATATTGTAGGGGGTGGTAAATTGAGAATTGATCCCTCTAAAGTTGAGGCTATCACAAAATGGTCTAAGCTTAATAATGTAATAGAAGTTAGGATCTTCCTGGGTGCAGTCCAATATTGGAGGAAGTTCATTCCCAACTTTTCGTTTATTGCATCTCCTTCCCCGGGGAGGGAAACAACAAAAAGGCTTCCAAAATTTGAAAGAGAAGATCAGTATAGCCCCAGTTTTGGCATTGCCATATTTACAACATTCATTCGAGATTGACACAAATGTAAGTGATTATGTCATGGGAGTAGTGTTAATACAAATGAGGAAACCGATTTGTTACCATTCCAATACCTTCATTGGTGCAGTAAGAAACTATCCTACATATGACAAAGAATTGTATGCATTAGTTAAAAGTGTGAAGAAGTGGAAACATTATTTGATGGGAAAAGAGACAATAGTCCATACAAATCATCAGCCTTTGCAATATCTTCAATCACAGTCCAAGCTACAATAGTCACAACATTGCCAGTGGATGGTATTCTTGCAGCAATTCAATCTGGTCATTAGGTATAAGAAAGGTATACAAAACAAAGTTGTTGATAGGTTGTCAAGACCTTTTGTTAATGAATCCATTGTTTTACAACATAGTTCTTTATCTCATGAAAGTTACATTGAACAATATGCCAGAGATACAGATTTTAAATATGTATATGAAACATTAACTCATGGTTCTATAATGGAAGATATAGATTATCATTTACGTGACAAGTTGTTGTATCATGCTGGTAAATTATGTATTCCACGAGATGAAAGAGTGTATGTAATTAGAGAAACACGTAGTTCTCTTATTTATGTTCATTTTGGTGTAGGAAAAACAATAGCTCAATTGCAACACTATTTTTATTGGCCTCAGATGTATGAAACTATGTCTAAATATATAAAGGACGTGTCATGTGTGCCACTCGCAAACCAAGTAACAAAAAATTAGGTTTGTACATGCCACTTCATGTACCTTCTCATCCATGGAAATGTGTATCTATGAATTTTGTAGGGGATCTACCTATGTCTAGAAAATATCATAATTACTTATATGTGGTGGTGGATAGATTTAGCAAAATGTGTGTCTTGATGCCTTGTAAGAAGCAGGTGATAGGAGAGAAGACTACACATATGTTCTTCCAGAATTTCTAGGTTCATTTTAGTTTGACCACATCCATTGTATCTGATCGAGATTTTCGCTTCCTTAGGGAATTTTGGTCAACTTTGTGGGGGTTAATGGACACCAAGCTTTAGAAGAGCATTGATTTTAATCCATGGACCGATTAACAAACATAAATGGTCAATAGAACAATCATACATCTACTTCAAGGATATTGTAGCAAGCATCCTAAGTTTTGGGATGAACAATTGCATTATGAACAAAGTTACCAACTTAATGAGAACTATAACCTCAAAACAAGAACTTTGGC
>SNQJ01S0007166.1:119218-148039 GCA_010110895.2 Picea sitchensis
ATAATTATCATTTACATCAAAATTAAAATAATTAGTTATGGTTTATATTAAAATAATTAGTTATGGTTTATATTAAAAAATTAATTAATTAAAATAATTAGTTATGGTTTATATCAAAATAATTAATAATGGTTAATATTAAAGTAATTTAGTTATTATTAAATTTTAGCATTATAATTTAACATAATCAAGTCGAAAGGTGTACACATATTGATAATGGGCACATTTAATATATTTTTAGTACTTAATCAGTTTTGTATGGACACAATTAAAGTTTCATTTTTTAAAGAGCCCAAGTTTACCAACCATGATTTTTACTCCAACTATTGCGTAGTATTACCACATCTGTTAAGCTCCACCGCGTAGTATTACCACATCTGTTAAGCTCCACCGCGTAGTATTACCACATGATTATTTAATGCAGAGGGTTCTGCGATTATTTAATACCTCAGCCTCGGTTATTTCGGTGTTCACCAGTGACGAGTGACTTATTTATTATTTTTTAAATCTTCCTAACTAAATTTAGTTACTTCGCAGTATTAATATTAAATTTCAATTCACCTAGATAGGGTAGCAACTGGCTTATAAAGCCATGACGTACGTGCAGGTGGCACGTGGCAACGATGGGGAGCGTCTTATTTTGGTAGGGGGTCTTGTCTGTTGGATCGCCCGATTCCATACATTGTACCTATTCGATCTCTCTCCTACCTTCTGCTCCATGAATGAATGCTCGTTCTGCTAACTAGGATTCAATGAAAACATTGTAGTACGGGTTGCAGGTCTCACCCTTGGCTAACCATTATGAGCCCATCAATGGAATTTGAAGTGGAAGGTGACTCTGTCTTGATGAACATTATTCCCATGTATGGGAGGCGATTTCATAAACGAGGTATGAATCTCGAACTCATTCTGAGTTCGACGATTGTAGTTGTTGTTCAATTCACCTTACACCTGGGCGCTCTAAAACAAGGGAAGTTGGTTATTTGTTGTGGTGATTTGGGAGATCTATTGGTGGACACCCTGACACTCATGAAGTCCCAAAAGTATAGGGCAGGGAAGGAGTCAGAGAATAAGATGAAGGTTTCCCTCACGACTGAGGAAGCGGGGGAGCACTATCAATCAAAAGTGGAGCGGGAGATGAGGGATTCCATAACCATCTTGGAGAAGGAAGTAAAGTTGGTCTGATCCTACATTGACGATAGAGAGGTTCACAAGCAAGTGGAAAAAAATAAATCCCTGACATGGGTTGCACTAGGAATAGGGATTCCAAATTTTACGGGATTGTAGAACTCTATTGGCATGTTAAAACCTTGATGGCCCAAAGCAATCCATCATGTTATTGATGGCTGAAGAAGAGGGCAACCATCTTCCGAAATGAGCTCTCATATTCTCCTCTTCTTCCATTAACTCCAACTGATGACTTGTTGACTGCGATGTCAAGGCCGACGAATGCATGGTACTCGAAACTCCCTTCCATTTCTCCTCCTCCTTTTGTGCGATGCGATCACGCAGCTTCTGTAACTCCTCACTCCATATTATTGTCACAAGAGACATTCTCTTTTTTTTCTCTGTACTCAAAACAGAATGAATGTATATTTAATATCCCCACCCACAATGCTGGAAAATTCCTACTATATTGCTACTGAAACGTTGTTAGTACATACCAAGCTCCTCGAATTACTGGACCCTCTGACGAGTTTACCCCATAATTTATACGCAGATCCATAGATAGATGGCGCCTTTTCTTTTGTGTGCGGCGAACGAGAAACATGTCTGTTGATTTTCTCTTTAGGGGAGGGGAAGTCGGTTTATGGTATTCGGTGAGTTGAACATGACGAGACAGGCAACGTGGAATACATCCTCAAACTTTAGTTATTAAAGTGAAATGGTGATGCACGGGAAAGGAAATGCGGACATTATTTCTTAATCTTAAATCCAGTTAGCGTGTTCTTATCATGAAATTTTTATTTGAAATTGAATAAAGTAATGCTTGCCACCCAATTAGATTTTTTCTACAAATTTAGACGGTGAGGTAGTTCACTCGAGAGGAAGTGGTTAAATATTTCATATTTTCAAATTTAGTTTTGTGAAGACTGTTTTTTTGTTTCCCATGGACAGTGTCGAGTTAAAATTCTTATACTAGATTTTTATGTCCCTGCCATAATAGGGACATTATGTTTTAGGCCATTTCAATTAATAGAGTGCACAATTTTCAAGGTGGTTTAAGGTAAAGTTTATTGGCATTGAGAATGGGAGCCAGGGGTGGTGATGGGCTGCATTAATGTTCTAGGTTCGTCAGAACAGGTAGCTGGAACGAGATTAACATCGTGATAACATGTGGCTCGGATTTGGTAGGTGGAGTATGTGGCACGTCCGGGTGGCTGGTATTTGGTAAGTGGACTATGCGACGCGTCCGGCTTGACTCTCGGCCTCTTGTCGCTGAGCTTGATCATGTTGGGCCACACTCCCTCATTCTTTAGACCCTTTGACCATTGTATGTGTTGCATACTGTTTCAAGAGGCGAGAAGCTAGCGAGAAAAGGTGTGCCTTTGTTACAGAGGTTTTGTCTATTGAAAACATTTATCTCTGTGTTCCTTACGTCGTTGATTTCTTTGATAGTCGAACACAGAAATATGGAAATGTGTTCACCACCTCCCTTGTTGTCCACCCAACTGTGGTATTTTGTAGGCCCGAAGGAAACCACTTCTTGATTTCTTTGGCAGTCAAACACATAAATATGGAAACGTGTTCACCACCTTCCTTGTTGGCCACCCAACTATGGTATTTTGCAGGCCCGAAGGAAACCACTTCTTGTTCTCTAAGATGAGGTGACTGCTTTACCTCTGATAAAGCGTTACGCTTATTCCCTGGCTTGTGACTTGTTTGCCAGCATAAACAATCAGGACGACTAAGGCAGGCTCTGGCTTCATTTTATGCTTTTCGTGAAAGGAGTAATGCARATTCCCATAGAYCTACCGAGTACAAAGCCAAACATGTAGCTAATTCCATTCGCCAACAAATCGGCAGCATTATTAATGAGAGGAAAATTGCATTGCAGGAGGGAGCGGCTTCTTCAGAGCGAGACCTGTTGTCTTTCCTCCTATCTAATATTGATGAGCACATTGAGCCTCTCACAGATAACGAGATTGAAGAGAATATCCCTCTGCTATTATATGAAGGTCATGATACCAACAATTATACTTTTACAACGTAGCTTAAATTTTTGTCCAAGAACCCCCATTGCTATGAAGAAGTACTAAGAGGTACGCTCAATCAATCAATTATCCCCTAATATTAGAATTCAAGATCGATATATCCTAGCATTTATTTTGTTTTCAGGCAGCATACCTCCTTTAGTTGGGAGTGAAGTGCTTATTTAGGGGATTTATGCTAGAAAATAAGTAGGTAGAGAATTCTTAAGATATTCATCGACGAACCCTAGTTCTGTTGAAAAAATAGATGGGTAATTATGATCATGTCCATATTTGCCTACCCAGCAGGCTAGAGAGGACTTAACTTCTCTGGGTGAAAAATTCAGTTTCTTTCATTTTTAAAAGCATTTATATCATGTGGTATTCAAATTACAGACAGTTTAGGAGATGTAGTTTTCGTAAACTCGTAAGTTTCATTTGATATTTCCATAGAAACTGGACATAGCAGGTTCAAAGGAGGCAGGGAAACTTCTAGAGTGGGAGGACCTCCAAAGAATGACGTATTCATGGAGAGTTTCTCAGGAAGCGCTTAGATTGTGCCCTGTTGTTCAAGGAAATTTTCGCAAGGACATCAAAGAATTCACATTTAACGGCTTCACAATCCCTAAAGGATGGAAGGTGAGCCTCAACTTGAAATAAGGATTTCAAATGATTTGTGATGAGATTAAAAAATAACTATCTTACAATCATTGGGTATCATGTGCAGATGCACTGGACTATCAACTCAACCCACCGGAAATCTGAGTATTTCAGCAACCCGAAGAAATTCAATCCATCAAGATTCGAAGGAGAGGGGCCTCCTCCCTACACGTTCGTCCCATTTGGAGGTGGGCCACAGATGTGCCCTGGTAATGAGTTTGCTCGAATGGAAATTCTTGTTTTTCTCCATAATATTGTGAAGAATTTTAGGTGGAGTTTAGTGAATCCTAGTGAGAAGGTGATTGTGGACCCTATGCATGTCCCTACTAATGGACTGCCCATAAAACTTGGTCCTCACAATTAATAGAGGAATTTGATTTCTACGTTGATTAGTGCCTGATTTTTCCTTGTATTTGCGGCGACCAGATAACGTTGAGGTTGGCGATCAATTTTCTTGGAGAGATTTTAGCGTATTCGGTAAGGTTTCTGTCTTGACCATGTCTATTTTCTCCTTTATGCATTGGGAATTTTGTCCTTCTGTCTACCACGAGTAGTGCAAGAGTAGTGAAACTTCTTTTAAGTACACAACCTAAAAATAAAAAATCTTATCAGATAACAAAAGATGCTCACCTTGCACTCTATAAAAATTGCCTTCTCAAATGCTCCCTTGTACGTCTCCCTAATACGTTGAATTGCACTCCTAATATATAACTGCATGCAAGAAACAGTTTACCATTCAGTTGCAAAACAAAAATGCATGGCTACATTTCATCCTATGATTGCATAGTAAAAATAAATCGTGTCCAAAATGCCTAAACATAATTAATTAGTCGTGGCACCTTCACAATTAGTTTTATACTCTAAAACCAATAATCTTGTCGATTCTTCTCTCACCTTTGTGTACTCCAATTTGCATAGCTCTTCAATTAGTTGGGAATTTCGACCTTCTTCCTGCCACGAGTAGTGCAACTTCTTTTAGGTACACAACTTAAAAATCAAAATTTGTATCAGATAGCAAAAGTTGTTCACCTTGCACTCTGCAAAAATTGTCTCTTTATATGCTCCCCTATACATCTTCGTAATATGTTGAATTTCACTCTTAATATCAGGATGCATGCAGGAAACAATTTACCATTCAACTGCAGACTAGAATGCCTTACTACATTTCAACATATTATTGCATAGTGAAAAGGAATCATGTCCAAAAAACATAAACATAATTAATTAGTCTTTATTGTGTGACCGGTCGATTCATTTCTCACCAGCCCTCCTGAAAAGGAGCTAGGTATGCTCACCTTTGACACAAATAGCTCTTCCAAATCATGACCATTCCTTGGTAGTTCCCTTCTGTTGTTCTCAAAGATGAGGTTACCACTATCATCAGTCATCATAGTCTATGTGTTTCACCCACCTTCCACTAGTTTTATTTCTGAATCACTTAAGCTGAAAGAATGAATTTATTCACCAATGGCATCTGAGCTTCTGGAAAAAGTAGATGCAAAACTTTCAAAAATCTCCATTGCTTCAAGAACATCTATTGTTTGACCTATAAAAGAGGCTAGGTTTTTGTGCATACCAAGTCCATTAGACCGTGACATAGATATTTCTTTATCAAGATCTACAACTCTATTCATTGAATTTGATTTACTTTGCCTTAAAAGGCCTGCATTTTGTGTAGGTTCAACGATCGATATACTCCACCTATAAGTTGTGCACTTGGGTGGGGATAAGGGGCTATCTATTGCAACAGAAGGAAACATTACTCAAAAGGTCTTGGTTACGTTCAAGACACTAGCAAGACGAGTTGAGTTGTTAGTTCATTGTTGTATAGAATCTATCCATAACAATGTTGTTGTTTTGAGATTATCAATGCGACCATGTCTTGATCGCGTTAGTGTTATATAATATATCCTTGTCACAATTCCTATGTCTTGATCGCGTTAGTGTTATATAATATATCCTTGTCACAATTCCTTTTTCACTTGAGGGAATTGAACCTAGGGGGAGGAAAACACCCCTCAGAACAAACCACTTGAGCTAAACCCAATTGACATTTTATGTTTTCTTTTTATTTGTTTGGTTTCTTAATAAAATTAGTTTTCCAATTTTTAATAAGAAGTTTAATCACTTATAAAAATTGTATTATATTAAATCAAACTTATTATTTTTTAATAATTTTGTTTCGGAAATCCTCCTAAATAAATTTAATTACTTCTAAGTATTAACATTAAATTTAAATAATATATATTTTTTTAAAATAAAAAAGGGGTAGAGCCTGCTATATTAGATTAGCAAAAAACTTTGATAGGATATACAGTGGCATGCGTCTAAGTCACCAAAAATGTTGCCAATTACCGAAAACCAGCATAGGTGGAGAGCAAATAATAGTTGTATGATAGTAGCATCTGTCCTGCCCGGAGGAAACCAGGACCGATGTCTATAGTCCAAATACACGTAAAACAGTAACATAAAAAGGAATAAAAAACCAAGAGAGCATAAAAACCTAGGTACCCGGTGACCTGTCGCCATCTTCAGTCTGCCGCATGGACCCAGCCGGGATGGAAAAAGCCTACGCGTAGAGGGGGCACTTCCACTGAGCTGGAACATTGGAATATGCATCGAGAAGCATGTCCAGGCGCTGGCCCATGAGGAGGGACCTATGCTCCAGGTCAGACATGTGGCCACGGAGCTCGAAAACCAGGGCCAGGTGCTCTGCACGTAGGATAAAGCCATGCAAACCGCCACCCACGTCGTCGAGGGGAGAATTCCTCAAGTCCTCAGTCGCATCACTTCCAGCTTCAAACTCCCTCTGCTTTGCCTCATCCCCTACAACCGTCCTCACCGAGCGAATGTTATCCACATTCAACTCTGCTCCAGTTGCCCGCATTTCGTGGCTGGTAGGACTGTTATTACCCGGCCAAGGAACTTCTTCAACAATGCAGCTGGGGAACTCTTCATCCTGAACCAAATTGGGCTTGCTTTCCTCCTGGCGGGTCGCCACTGTGGCACGGGGCTCCGCAATAGTCGATAGGTCCTCCATAAACGGGTCCTCCTCCATGATACAGACGGGATACTCCTCCTCTGTTCCAGCCTCCTTCCTTGTCGTGGCCTCTCTTCTACAGCCAGCTCCCGATTTTGCAATGGTGGCGAGAAACGCCAATTTCTTAGCCCTAGCCTTCTTCCGAAGCATGGAGGTCGCTAAGGCCAGAGCGCATTCCAATTGCTCTTTCCGTCGCCTCTGCGCCTTGTGGGCATTCCAGGCTGATCCATGGCGCGGTCTGACCCGTTTTCTAGCCATATTATCCTGGGAGTGAATGGATGTACAGAGCGGGCGCAAAAAGAATCTGAAAAGCCAGGACGCGAGTGGTTGCAGGTGCAGAGCACGAGCAGGCCAGCTCTGTCTCGGCACACACAAAGACAAACTGCTCGGAAAATCCTTGCCAAGATGCAGCGTAGGGGTGGTGAGCCAAGACAGAAGGAGTGCAGGATTGCACCAGAGCATCCAAGCGAAGAGCAGAGCCGAAGCCGGAGCAATCCCGCTTTGTCCGGGCTCATAGGAAAGCACATAACCAGAAGCCGAGGTCACCTGACCGCCTTTAACACCAACCATGCTGAGTACGTAGTGAGCATAAATGGTCGCGCGAGGGAGGAGTGCCTCCGCCTTATGGCTGCTGCTATGGCCGTCCTCCATCGTAAATGCGGATGCGTGGGTGGCGGCCATTGGCATTTAAGCCCGGGCTTAGTGCTAAGCCTGGTGTCATACCCTCACAATGTGTCACCTCATCCGGGGCTAAATTTAAATAATATTAACTTAAAGTTAGTTTAAGTTTTTTCCATAAAAAAATATATATGTTCAAATATTTTATACTTAATAATATTAAAATATTATTTAAATTTCTTTAATTTATTAACAAAAGACATAGTCTAAACTTAATCTAAATTTATTATCATTATATTATTCCATCGTCTAGATAACCGTATTTATTTTAATGACTTTTTCAAAGTTTTTTATTTTATTTTAATCACTATTTTTAATCACAGATTTAATAGAAAGTGCACTTTTCATGTGCATATTACATTAAAAAGTTTTAATATTATATATTAATGCACAATTCATTTTTATTCCATTGAAAATAGTCCTCGACCCTCTCTTTATTTCCTTTATTCCTTCTAATCCGCTAGAGAAGGTTCACAATAATCTAAAAATTGGATGTCCAAGATTCGAATGGTGTGCCAACTTCTTATTGGAATCAGAGTTGTCAAATTCATGAATTCTCTTGATTTCCTTTGACAAGAATTCATTTAGAGCGACCACCCTCAACATATTCTTGTCTTGTTGTTGGCCCTTGACCAAGTTTTGGGATAATCTTGGTCATGTGACCTATTTTGGGACTTCGACACCCTGTCGAAGGAAGAGTGCAAGAAAAAGCAGAGATCAAGGGATCTTGGCTCACTTTTGGTTCCTTTCTGGGTTTTTGGGAATATGTAATGGGGAAGGGATGTTGGCCCGTGGGTTTACCCACGCTTAGGCCCACTTTTGTAAAGTATAAATATATATCTAAGCATCTATTGGAGTAGATAGAGGTGTATGTGATGTAAGCTAAGTGCTAATAGACTTTGTAAGTGCCTTGTGCATGAATGTAAAAGAGTTGCAGAGATAAGTGCAAGTTGCTGTAAGAAGTTATAGAAGGCTTTGTGCTATAGTGCAACGAAGAAGGATCTAGCAAGCTGCGCAGATATTCTGTCCTATGTGAAGAAGGGTTTTGGTGGCCCTGTGTTGTAACCGATTGAAGACACTAATAAAGAAGATGAGTTGGTGGACGTAGCCCCAGGGTGGGGGTGAACCATGTAAATTTGTGTGTTATGCTTTGTGCTTTGACTCAATGTGCTTATCTCTGCTTTTGCTAAGTGCTTTGATGTATTTAAATAGATCCACTTATGCCTTGCGTTTCTTAGATATGTGTGAATGTTAGATATGACATGTATGAAGATGCTTAGTGTTGATCTACTAGATCTGAACTATTTTATTATTGCTAAGTGCTAAAATACCTTAAATCTAAGTGAATGCTACGATGATATGTGCTACCTGTGAAGTATAATAAGGGTTGAATATTGATGAATGATCGATGCTAAGTGCTCTGTAAGAGATATAATCACGGATCTGTGTCCCAGCTAAGGTTGCAGACACCTGAGTCTTACAACCACCCCTGCTTCTACCTCGGGTGAGACTTCATCTGCTTCGCAGGTGTTGCCGAAAGGGCTGGTAGTTATGGGTTTGTTGGTGTGTTTTTGTAGCGTTGAACCACGGGTCTGCCCATGTGCCAACACTTGTTCTCTATCCACCATAAAAAAATATTTTTTCTTCAACCTGCACTTCTAGACATCAATTGTCCTCCTTCTCTAAAGCAATGTTCTATTGATTTTCTACGCTATGTTCCTCCCTATCATCTCATAGTTGTTGCTTAAATCATTTCCATTTTTTGGTTTTGGTTTATGTCCTTTCTTCCTTTTAGGATAATCTCATGCTTTAGGACATGTGTCCTATAAATGTCATTCTTGTTAACATATTTGGCACTAGAATGTGTTATTTTCATAATCTAATTCCTATGTCCATTTGGAACCTTTCTTTTGAAGTATAAGCTCATTTGATAATCCCTTACTAATGTAGATCTCCACACATATACGGTCACATGTAAAAAGACAAAGCTTAATCCACTCTTTAATATTTTTTAACTATGTGTTAGCACCCAAAAATTGATCACCTAGACCAAACAACTAGGTGTATCGAAATGCAATACCTTATAAAATAAAATAAAAAACTCTTTTATGAATTTTCCCTCTTAAAATTATTTTAAAAGGAAAAATAAAAGAAATAAAATTCAAACTTTTTCTTATAAAACCAAGAGATCCCACCCATTTCTCATATTCAATCTTTGTGGATATATGCTCTTGGATTTTCACCAAAGCTCAAGAGCCCTAGTTTCTTGAGAGCACTTCCCTCAACAACCATTGTTACACATAACCACAAAGGAGATAGAGCAACCATACACTTGGGGAATATCAAGAACCCTCCCAAAGAGGAGGCCAAGGAGATCAATATCTTCCATAAGCTTCTTCACATGTGCTTTGTACAACCATTTCATTTGGTAATAGATCATATATTCATTCTTTCATGAATTTGTTGTTCTTGTTTATTTCATTTTACTGCATTTTATTTTTGTTTACATGAATATCATAACTATGAAGATGAATGTGTCCATTCAAAGCTAGGGTTTCTAGTTTTATTTTTTTATTTTTTATTGTATGTAATATTGAAGCAACCACAATATTTGTAGATTTTCTAACCCTCTTTACATATTTATACCAAAAAAAGGGCAACTTCAGTGGGGATCTGATCCAATCTCATGATCCCTAGTTGTGGGTGTGGATAAATATCTTTTCCCTTCTTTTCACTTGAATTTCTTAGTTTTTTGGGGCTTTGTAGGTTGTTGTTGCTTTATGGTTCATGTTTTCAAGAAACAAGTGTTGGAAACCCTTCAAGATTCCCACAGATCCAAGCTCACATCTATCAGAGATCTCTCAGGGCCCAACGCAAAAACAGGGGGTACTAATTTTGTTGACAAACACACTAATTGAATCTAGTACCTACATTGGCCAATGCAGGAAATGGGGTCAACTTATACAAGGGAAACATAATTAACTAGGTGAGTTTCTACATTGGCTAAAAAATCTCAATTTTTCAATTTTTAGGGTTTGTCTTCGATTGTTTGAGTGTTTTTTAGGGCCTATAGGTTTCTTTTAAAATATATTAATGTAGGTTAAGGTATCATATTCAAGAGATATATAGGATTGTGGAACAAACCCCCTGGGGTTTTAGTACCATTTCTTGAAGATTTTGCTTTCTATTTTTTAAAGATTTTACTTTCTTGAATATTTTATTGCAGTGAGGGAGTCTTGGCCTTCTTTAAATTTCTCCTTAAGCAATGGAAACAATTTGGTATAGTTCTCCATGTTCTTCTCCATCTCTGCCATCCTATGGTTAAACATATTAACCTATGCCTTCAAGCTCTCATTCTCTTCTCGAAGCTTGGCATTGTTGGCACTTAAGTCTTCCAACTTATCTCTGTTTGCTTTTCCCATGTTGCGGTATGTACTATTATATTAAAAGTTTTGGAAGTTGTGTCTCTGTCAAGGATGCAACTACTTCGATACTATATGATCCATAATCGAGGGGCTCATATCCCACTCGCTTCAACAACACGGATACCTGTGTGTAATTATCTTCTTTTCTCTACCTTGATTCTGTCTCTGACTTGTGTATATGGTTCTCAGTCTCCTTGAGGCTACCAAATCTCAGTCCTCTTCCCTACACAACAAATTTTTTCTTTCTCCTAACGAGAAATTCCTCGCTCAAAGTAGCTTGCACATATACAATAGCTAACAATGGAAGGTTGATAATTACAATATCTTCCACAAAACAATTGAGCAAATCAATTGCATAGTTGTTCCATATGACATTAGTCTTTGTGCCGAGGGTTGCACTCAGTTGTCATTAATGTGGAAACTTCACATTGATTTTTGTCTCCAATTGGCCAATAGTGACACACAAGGTGGCATGAAGATGATTCTCACTATGCAACGCCTTCAATTTGTTGGTCTGTTCACCGGTTGTACACCCACCTCTCCACATTACCTGAAGAGATAACATTATTACGTGACTAGCATAGGGTTCCATGTCCAAAATATTCGTGGGTCATGTGGACAAGAGCGAGTATGCTCCATCTATCAAATTGAATGCTCAACTCAATGCCTTGGCCACGAGTCAATGTGGGAATTGAGGATAAGTAATAAAATACCAAATGGACATATATTGAAATGCTCTCACAACAAGTGGGATTCCTTGGGGCACCCTAGAACATTTAGATGTTACACTGTGCAATTAATCTTCTCAAAAATTAGGGTTAGGGTTTATGTATAGTTTCCAACAAATGAAAAGTAGGTCTCTTGCATTCTAGGGTTTTTGTGGAGATTGATGAAATCACAAAACCAAGTTGTGGGCATGATGGTCCACTTGCAAAAGAAGTATGGGTTTCCCATTCGCTAAGGTTTGGGTTGTGTGCACTTTAGATAACATTTAAACATTAGATGGAGCACCAAGCTAGTCATGTACATGATCCAAATTATGTTGAGAATGAAATGAGATACAGAGGAAAATATATCAGTGAGCCAGGTGGATATTGGTGACAACACACCTATTCCAACTGGCTCCTCTTGACAATTTTTAGTTCAACACGTTCTTCTGTACTTCTTTGTAATTGTGGGTTCTACACTTCCGATATTGTTTGAATACCTAAACATATTCCAAGTGGGGACTGGTGGTCTCCAACCTAATACAACTAGCTTATTTTGGAATTTTTCATGTCAACACATCTTTCAGTACTTCCAGGGCGATTTTGGGGCCCTAAACAATGTTTTTTTGGCTTGCCATAGTCAAACTGTAGACGGAGTCAAAGTTTGACAACATAATTTTTAGTTCTCAAAAAGACCTTTCCAACAGGCTATCATGCACCTAAAACGGAGGTCGTATGCAAAAGTTACGACCTCGAGAAGCTAAGGTACCAACTTACCCAGTGGGGACCACATAACGTTTGGTGTTTCATCTCCTAGGGTTAGTTTTTTGGATGTCTAGTGTTTTGAAATTCATGAGTAATGTTAAAAAGGCATCCGAAGACTCATTGTTATCATTCTGCTCAGACAGATGCATGTAGCAACCACATATCTTCTCAGAGATAACTACCACCATACGAGAAAGTTGTTTTTAGTTTTGCAGTTTTACAATTTCAACTTATTTCATTTATTCAATAGAAGTTATTGTTCACTGGATATATGTTGTTGTTCTCTATATCTCTGTGTTATTGTATTCATTCAGTTAGTCAGCTTGCTCCGCTCATAAATCTGGATCAGTGGTATAAGAGCAGTCTTCTCTTCATTTATTTTTCTTCGTGCATGTCCTCGACAAGATCTGGGTACAAGAAGTTGGGACTCGAACTAGTTGAGCCATTGCAAGATCGGTCGCGACGAGCCCGATAAAAACCCATGGGGGACAAAAATAAAGATTATGGAGCATGCGATCCTTTTAAAATGTTGCTCGAGGAAGCCCTTGTGCGACAAAGGAATGAAATGATGAACAACTTTGCATAGATCCTTCGGCAACTTCCCATAGGAGAAACATCTTCATCAAGCGCCCATGCAACCCCCTTCAAGGTACAAGTAAATTTTGATATTCCATTATTTGAAGGACTGATATATGTGGATGTTGTAGATAAATGGTTGAATCTGCTCGAAGGGTATTTTTCGATCCACAATTTTTTCGATAGGGAAAATATTTCTTTTTCACTTCTCAAGGTCGTCCCCCATGTTAAGGACTGGTGGGATACTTACTCTGAGCAGAATCTGCAATATTTGCGGTCGTCCCCACATGGGATTCCTTCAAGGATTCCATTAAAGAATAGTACTACCCTATTGGAAGCTACAAGGACAAATACACAAGATGGACCACCCTGCATCAGGAAAGGGACCGAACAATACCAAATTTCACCAATATTTTCCATACCCTTCGCACCAAATTGGGTATCAAAGACTGCAACATCTGGTGCTCAAATATCACGGTTGTTTGCATAGATACATTCAAACATAAAAGGAGTTTTTGAACATCGTATCATTGGGTACGACTTATAAATATGATGTCAATATTGAGCAAAAATTTAAGGAGAAGAGGCGATAGTTTGGATTTGCAAACTCCTCACAGTTGAAGCAGGGAAAAGGCAACCCCAACCCACACAACAAGGGACAGAGAAAAGATAGCCACTCTCAGGAAAACTAGTCCAAGCCGCAACACAATAAAGGTAATGAGAAGTCGAAGAATGACACGAGAAAATGGTGTGAATACCATAAAATCCCTTGGCACAACATCGAAGAAATTCGCTCCAAGTAGTCACTAGTGGCCAAGCTGAAAGCTTCCAAGTCAGAGGTCGATTCTGAATCCGAATCAAATCCAGAAGGAGGGAAGCGGATTATTGATGTTGAAACTAGTGCCATTGTCGCTACCACCAAAGTCCAGCCAAGTGAACCAGAAGAACCAGAGGAGGGGGAACAGCTCTTTCACTCACATATATGGGTAAAGGGGGATCTACTTCATGTCATTGTCCATAGCGGCAGTCAAAAGAACCTGATCTCAGTAGAGGTTGTCAAGTGATTGGACCTGTCGATGACACTGCACCCACATCCCTACACCATTGGCTGGCTTCTCCAAGGAAGAGATATCCGTGTCAATCAAAAATTTCGTCTTCCCTACGGCATCAAGCCTTTCAAAGATGAGGTATTGTGTGATATTTCTCCCCTTAAATATTGTCATGTTCTTTTAGGACAACCATATTTGTGGAAGTGACATGATGTGTATGATTCTAAACCCCGTAGTGTTATTATTACTTTGGTTATATAATTGTACATGATACCAGAGGTAGCGCAACCTACCACTATTTCTTTAATCTCTGCTAAGCAATGTAGTAAGGTCATTTCACAGACTGGGAAGTTCATCTTCTTTGTGATCCGTGCTCATAGTAAGCAGAAGGTCACTTCCACATCCTTGGCCTCTACATAAATCCTCTCTTTGTAGTAGAATCAAGTGGATGGGATCGTGGAAGGGTACAAAGACATCTTCTCCTCATCCATCGAGGTACTGACACACTGCCAAGTCAAGCATCGAATTGATCTAACCTCGGGTGCACCTCTACCTAATGGACCAGTCTATCATCGCTCACTGATGGAAAATGAAAAAATCAAGCGTCAGATCTAAGAGCTGCTTCAAAAGGGGCACATCATACCTAGTTCCTCCCCTTTGCAGAAGCCCGATTGTACTGGGGCAGAAGAAATACATGACATGGAAGCTCTGCATTGATTACAGAGCACTAAAAAAATCACAGTCAGGAACCGATACCCAATTCCCAGAATTGATGACCTTGTTGACCAACTCAAGGGGGAAAAGTTCTTCAACAATATTGACCTAAAGTCTGGCTACCACTAGGTTCCCATCGAACCAACTGATGTATGGAAGACAACTTTCAAATCTAAATAAGGTCTCTTCGAATGGATGGTCATGCCCTTTGGCTTAACAAATGCACCAACCACTTTCATGAGGTTGATCAATGATGTATTGAGATCCTTCACCAACTCTTTTATGGTGGTATATTTGGATGACATCTTCATCTTCAACAGAACTTGGGAGGAGCACATGCAGCATATTCAATAGGTTTTGAGCACTCTGCAACAACACAAGCTATATTCCAACTTGGAAAAATGTTCCTTTGGCATGAACATGGTCCAATAATTGGGCTACATTGTTGATGAGCATGCGCTACATGTTGATCCAACTAAGATCCAAGTCATCCATGACTAGCCAACGCCGACCACACTAACCGAGCTTCAAAGCTTCTTGGGATTGGACAACTTTTACTGACGGTTCGTGTTGGGATTCTCCCATATTGCATGGGCCCTCAGCCAAGTGACCAAAGGTGGTGGCAGGGAAAAGTTCACGTGGGGGAAGGAACAACAATGAGCATTTGACGATCTGAAGCATCTCTTGTGCTCAACTCTAGTACTCTCCTTACCCAATATACAACAACCATTTGATATTGAGACTAATGCATCCAACTATGTTGTAGGCACAATTCTCACTCAACACAGTCATCCAATAGAATACCATAGTGAGACACTCTCAGATACTGTCCAGAAATGCCCCACCTATGAAAAAGAAATGTATTCCATTATACAAGTCTGTCGTTAATGGAAACATTACATTCTTGGAAAGGAGACAATCATCTACATTAATCACAAGCCTCTGAAGTTGCAGAATGACCACCATCAGAAGTGGTCCACCTACCTACATCAGTTCCATATCAACATCAAGTATAAGAAAGGGAGAACAAATTGTGTCTGTTGAAGGAAAATCTCCCTGCGGACAGGTAGATCTCCTCTTGAGAGCTAGACTCTTAACTCTTACGACAAAATATGCTTATCATGGTCACTGACTTCCTTTTAGATCTAGATAGACTAATGTGTGAGGAGGAAGGAGAAAATAAGTACCTTTTACCAGTGTTTGTCCATGCATGGTCCGAATTGAGCTCCAATCTTGTGCTCCTCGATAAGCCCTGTAGACAAACAAAGATACAACCACTTCCTACTCTATTGAGATTAGCTTGAAATAGACCTATCTATTAGAGACAAGTTCATGTGAGATTAAACACAAACTAGAAAGAAATAGGCCACGCATATCATATTAATGAGAACAACAACGAAGGAAACTTACAACCATGGATATGAGTGTAGCAACTTCGTCAAGTCCTCCTTGTCTAACCCTTGCTCAAAAGACCCACGATCAGAATGACAATAAATTCACAGATTATTCTCCTCCACTTCACCATGTGTTTCCTATGAGATCATAGGTTTCATGCTTCCAATCATCCCCTTTCACCATAAGAAAGCCTGCTTATATAGGCTTGGAGAGGCCCAACCACTTGAGACATCTTTGGGGTAAGTTGAGGATTTTCCTCCTTCAGTTAGGGATCTTCCCTAAGATCATGGCTTGATTAAGGATTCGAATCCAACTACCTTCAAATATTGAAGGGATCTTTCCCTCATTCTTCTCAACAAACCAATTGTTTCCCAGAATAGGTAGCACCCCTCCAAAAGGGCAGTCAGAGCGTTATAACGCTCCCTGGTAATGTATAGGGGTGCGCCAACACTCCCAACAGTAGCAACGCTCCTCCAAAATGGTATACAGAGTGTTATAACACTCCTCGATAGTCTATAGGGGGGCGCCAACACTCCTAAGAGAGGTATAGGGGAGCATTCTCCTCTAAAAACTCAATTTTAGTGGTTCTTTCAAATGACAAGAGGTTCATAAACCCAGTTAACCATTCCTCTTCTTCCAAATCAAATATTTGAGGTGTTTCAAATGTCTTTCTGATGTCGTTATAAGTAAGACATATGTATTATGGAAGTATGCTTTTCCTGACACTTGTGAGAAAAATGCGACACTTGCGACACTTGTAATGACGACACTTGCGACACTATCGAAGTGAGTAATTTTGATGTGTAACAGATTTCTCCCCAAAGTATGAAGTTAGAAGATGAGAACTGATAACTGGAATGCTTTGTAGACTTTCAAGCAAGGGTATAGACGCAGAGAACCTGACAGAAGCTACACACAAACATCAACAAATATTATGACATGTTTCAAACCCAAGGCAGGCATACCTATGCTTGGGTGATCAAGACTTGCAAGATATGGCTGCCATACCTATGCCGGGTGATCAAGACTTGCAAGATATGACAGCTATAAAATACAATCATGGATCCATAATTGTATTGATAAAAGGTATAGCCACCGAGGATACAATGTGGTCTATAATTCTATGACCTGAAATGATCGTAACCACTTAATAATATACGGATCTTAAGGATATGACAAGACATAGCCATGACCAATACAGCGGATCTATGTAACAACATATGTAAGCCATTGTTCAAAAGAAACTCCTTCAAAACCTAGGCAAAGTACATATAAGAGTGATGACTCCTCAACCTGTGGTCTTCATCGATCCCAATGTAGCGAATCTAACCATGTGAATATACAAACGGATGTCGATGATGGTAAAACCACTTGATTACTAGTCAAAGATGTAAATCGTTAACAAGCCGTGGTGAGAAATCATCATTAATGCCAATGATTCCTAAGGTACCCCAGTAATACATTCTCCCAACGAAATGTGAATAGATGAGCTGAAGTCGAACATCTTCATGGAATCATTCGATCGAGGTCAATAGTGTAAACCCACAAGCCGAATGTGAGGAGGCCCCGCCATTGAGGCATGTATGTCCCAAAGTACTAATTGGTTTCTAAGTCTAGTTCCCCGATAATGTTGAAGTCGACAGAATAGACTCATTAAGGAGGGCCTTGATGTATCCCCATCAACGACATGAAACAAACACGTAGGGATGTAATCGGTAGATCAAATGAACATGGACTCCATTACCTAGGCATTAAGACAAGATATTTAGATGGACGACTCTCGAGTATGATACTTCCCTTGAACACCGAGGCACAACAAGAGAAACATGACATGGACCAAAAACACCCATAATGCAAGGATACTGTGACTTTCTTCCGGTGACCCAAAGGAGTAAGAAAACCTCGAGGATTGGTTTAGTGTAGAGGTTTAGCCGGATTAATATGTGCTCAAAGAATAAAGTGCTATGTTCAAGGGCTTAATTTGCAGTTACTTCTGGTAATGTTCTCAAAAAGTTGTTTGGCTTGCTTCTTTCAATCTTTTTCCCCCATCCAGATAGACGGTACCTCTTTTTACTTTAATGAGCTCGAGGAGGATAACATATTCTCGATATAACTCACCTTCAATAAATCCCTCTTCATTTAACTAACTGGAATATAAGGGTTCTGACCCTATGGGCCTGGCCTGATGTTTGTTTAATTAAGTCCAAAGACATAAAAATCGGCTAGTTTTTCATGATTATAGAGTCCGAAAAAAAACTTAAAGAGAACTCTCCGCCTCTTTTTGTAAAGTAGTCCGATGAGATCAAAAAAGAGATAAATCCATCGCCCAATCGACGCTTTCTTCAAATACTTTAACGAGCGCGAAAGAACAAGGTCGCCGGTAATCTTTTCATGTTTAGAGAGTCCGAAGAACTTGTATTATGACTCCAATGTTGTCCTTTTCAGAATGTTAGTCTCATCGAGGCCAAAAGAGATAAATTATCACCAAATACGCCTTTCAAACCTTTTAACGACCGTGAAAGGAAGCAAGATCACTCGGCCATATCTTTCATGTCTAGAGAGTCCGAAAAGAGCTTAAAGGAGACCCAGGGGGTTCCTTTTGTATCCATACGTCCCAAAAAGAGATAAAAGTTCACCCGGATGCATTCTCACATTTCACGGCACGAAAGAACAAAGACTAAGCTTGGTATGCCCCAAATTTCTTGAAAAAGATAGCGGCTTCAATTCGCACGATCATCAGCATCGAGACATGTTCTCCAAGCTTCAATTCATTCACCGACTTTGAGGTTGTCACCAATTTCTAGTAGATGAGAAAAGGAGAAGGGTGGATGAAAAGGAAGGTTCAAGAGAGGTGATTGTTTCATTTTAATGAGCTTGACACAGAAAAGAACTATTCTTAGAGCCTCTGCTTCATTTTAATGAGCTTTCCACAAAGAAGAGAAACTATGCTCGCGGACTCTCCTTGATCATGGCTTACAAGAGAATAACACTCTGGAAGGATAGCATGTCAAGTGACAAAACTCTGTCATGGCTTCCAGGAGGTCTTGGTTGGATGGAAGATAATCACTCGGGAAGGAACATATGTCGAGGGTTGTGATAGGAGTAAATAGATCAAGCTCCAATAATCCTGCACCGAAGAAATCACCATGTCCACTACCGATCCAAATCATCGGAAGTTGAAATCATGGGAGATGATGGAAAATCAACACTAGGAGGGGAGATAGAGTGTATATCTCGCTGAATTTCTTCATGAGGGGAAGAAAAGAGGATCGGTGATGGTTATTATCCCCAAGGTAACTTTTCAATGCTGTATAAGCTTCGAAATAGATCTATCAAAAGGAAAAAATTGGGAAATGCAACATTGTAGATTTATTGCTGAATCCCAACCGCGATTGCATCGAGGAACCATTTATAACAATAGATGCTCTGGATATAAACGATATGCTTCGTTGGACTAAGTGGCATGGTGTCACCTAGTGCATCAATTCCAATGGACAAGGTACAATCCAAGGGTCGATGATTCCAAAGATTGATGTCGCTACCGAAATCATATCGACCTGCGGGCAATATGATGTGTAGTCGCTGGAAGTGGTGTAGGGAATGTTCCAGGCTAGAATATTTCACTAAGCCAACACCAACGCCATACGGGATCTTGTATCCCAAGAAAGGAATATTGTTAGAGGCAGGAGTGCGAGCATCAGGTGTGCAGAAACTAACTCCATCAACAAAGGACAATTTTTCCCCGATGAGGAAATTGACACATCAAAAACCGACGAGGCAACGACAAATATAGAAGATAAAACCAACTTCTTCCGCAACAAGTTGTAACCCAGGGGCATCACCAATCTCAACATCAATAGTAATAGTTTTCCACCCAATTGGATGGAAGGTGGACTGGAAAAGCCCATGGGGATGAAAACCTCGCCCATCGGAGGAGCGTAACATCGTTGGGGATTTATTGAGCGCTGGTGATTTTAAACCTTTCCAACACGCTAAAGACATGACACAAGTCGAGGCTCCCTCATCCAGAATAGTTCGGTGGATTTGATGATTGTGAACAACAACATCAACTTGGAAATCAAGTTGGTGGGAGAGTCGAGACACACAATTGTCCATGTTAAACATGATATGGTTGGATGACTCAGGATCAACAGTTCCAAGAGAGGCCAAGAGCGTTCTACGTTGACTGGGGCAATGCTGTAGAACTTCTAACACAGACATAGAACACGGTGCTTGAGCCAGATCTTCAACAATGTTGTAGTTCTGGGTGGCATGTGAACTAGGATTAAAGGTAGCTTTGTGGATAGTGCTCTTAGGAGGGCATAAGATAGAGTTGAACGTGGGTTTCTCAATCTGAAGTGGTCTAGATGAAGGCTAACAGAGGAAGATGATGGATCCGGTAAAGTACCGGTACCGTTAACGTCTTTTCCTTTGTCAGGGTTACCTGGTGTGTTGTATGTCTTAGAGCGAGTGGTCAAGTTAATCCCATTAAACATATAAATATGTGCAGTCGACGAGGCCTCATCATGAGGATCGTTAGAACTGCCCCCAGGAGAGGGGGTTTGACAAACCATGGATTGCTGCTGTGGAAAAGGTTGAGTAAGCATAGTGGGTTGTGACTTTCCTTGGAAAATTTTGGCCACTTCATTGCGAAGTGGACAGTCTCGAGTGTAGTGATCTTCACCACAAATGATACACGGGAATTTCAACTTCCGTTGTGTTTGCTTTTCGGTAGCAGGTGGTTGAGCTTGATTTTTCGTTTGTTCATTGTTATTTTTTGATTTATTCTTTGTCTTCTTCTTACCTCCAGATTGTCGTGAAGGGGCAGATTGAACTGCATTCACCTCAGAGATCTGAGTTTGGGGGGAGGTAGAGGAGGGTGTAGTCAATTGGGAAACACACATAATCATGGGTATACCTTCAAGTGACCCCCAATATACGATCCGACCACTACAAACAGTTGAACCACGGAGGGATAATCTCCGTAATTCACCCGAATGTGACCTCGTGTGTAACCCCTGTGTGAGAGGGGGATCCCAGAAAACCAATACGACAATTGGATTTGACTCTCCCTAGGTCAGGATGCTAATGTTTGGTTTGAAAACTTTGGAGAGTTGTACTCACAACCTAGTCCAAAGTGCTAACCCTAGTGTATTGTTGGTGGAAGATCCTAAAAACAAAAAGTTCTAGATAATTTTTAATTAGCGTTCGTTTTACAACTATTCTTTACTCAAAGGGTGTATGAAAGTGAAACTGATGGAATGATGACTCAATTCCCAAAAAGATGCATAAAAGATGATAAGTAATCATTTATTTTTAATGAATGCCTATTTAAGGGAAAGAGAAAGAGTTGTTTTCACTATCAAACACTAATATGAAATATCCTCAATCAATCGGTTCTCAATTGAATTCGATGCAATGCTAAAAAATTTCAAAAATGCCTTCTAATATGCAAACCAATCGCTAAGATGTATCTTTGTCGTTTGTATGCGAATGATGATTAATTCAATGCAAAAACTTCTCCTGCTAATTACCCTTTCAGATCAAGGAGATTCGGACAAGCATGATCAGATTTTGCACACATGACACACACCCTCTTGCTATGATTGAAACAAGAAGAAAACAGAAAACAAAAGATAACAAAGGAAAATCAAACAATTCACACAAAATAGAGATGTTTAAGAACGATGACTTCAAAAAAAACCAAACAAGATGGTTCACAGATTTCTGATGCCCTTCACTAGAGTTCCCGCTCAGTCGGATAGGAGAGAAGAAAGAAGTGGATTGATTTCAAGTTCTCAATAGCAGAAAAACTCAAAATGAAGAAGAAGGCCTCAAAATATGAACAACAAGGTGCTTAATCCTCAGAAGGAAGGATCTCAAAGTTCAATAGGAAGAAGCATTGAATCACAAAGAATCTCAGCAAGTGAAAAAAATAGGGTCTGGACCTCAGCAAAGACAATTTTGGAAGGTATTTTTGCAAAGGAGAGGCTGGCGCTCTGGTGTAAGGGACACAAAAGCATTATAAAGCTATGTATAAGACCTTTAAGGAGTGCTAGCACTGGGCTAACATAGGCACAGGGGCACCAGGCTTAAAAAACACAGAATATTGACAAAAAAAACCAAAAATCCAATCAAATTTTTGTCTATCAAGATGCATGTGATGGACTAAGGATTTAATCAGCAAGTGCAATCAGACATACGGGGTGAGCAAGGCCTAAAATAACAAAGGGAAAGACAAGGTCTATGAGGAAAACCAAAACTAAAAGTTTCGATACATCCCCAGTGGAGTCGCCAATTTCTGTTGAAGGAAAATCTCCCTACGGATAGGTAGATCTCCTCTTGAGAGCTAGACTCTTAACTCTTAAGACAGAAGATGCTTATCATGGTCACTAACTTCCTTTTAGATCTAGATAGACTAATGTGTGAGGAGGAAGGAGAAAAGAAGTACCTTTTATCGGTGTTTGTCCCTGCACGGTCCGAATTGAGCTCCAATCTTGTGCTCCTCGATAAACCCTGTAGACAAACAAAGATACAACCACTTCCTACTCTATTGAGATTAGCATGAAATAGACCTATCTATTAGAGACAAGTTCATGTGATATTAAACACAAACTAGAAATAAATAGGCCAAGCATATCATATTAATGATAACAACGACGAAGACAACTTACAACCATGGATATGAGTGTAGCAGATTCGTCAAGTCCTCCTTGTCTAACCCTTACTCAAAAGACCCATGATTAGAATGACAATAACTTCACTGATTATTCTCCTCCACTTCACCGTGTGTTTCCTATGAGATCATAGGTTTCATGCTTCCAATCATCCCCTTTCACCATAAGAAAGCCTGCTTATATAGGCTTGGAGAGGCCCAACCACTTGAGATATCTTTGGGGTAAGTTGAGGATTTTCCTCCTTCAGTTAGGGATCTTCCCTAAGATCATGGCTTGATTAAGGATTCAAATCCAACTGCCTTCAAAGATTGAAGGGATCTTTCCCTCATTCTTATCAACAAACCAATTGTTGCCCATAATAGGTAGTTCCCCTCCAAAAGGGCAGTCAGAGCATTATAACTCTCCCTAGTAATGTATAGGGGGGCGCCAACACTCCCAACAGCAACAACGCTCCTCCAAAATGGCAGACATAGTGTTATAACGCTCCCAGATAGTCTATAGGGGGGCACCAACACTCCTGAGAGAGGTATAGGGGAGCGTTCTCCTCTAAAAACTCAATTTTAGTGGTTCTTTCAAATGGCAAGAGGTTCATAAACCCAGTTAACCATTCCTCTTCTTCCAAATCAAATGTTTGAGGTGTTTCAAATTTCTTTCTGATGTCGTTATAGGTATGACATATGTATTATGGCAGTATGCTTTTCCTGACACTTGCGACACTTTTTAGAAAAATACGACACTTGTAATGACGACACTTGCGACACTATCGAAGTGAGTAATTTTATGTGTAACAGTGTCGTTGACTACCTCAGTCGACCTCCCATGGATGCACTCACCACCGTGCTCCATTCTTGTGGACATGAGGCATTTGAGTGGACCCAACTTTATCCGCAAGTTCCAGACTTCACCACCACCTATCAGCTCTTGGGTACAGGCATGAATGTCACTGATTTTCACATTCAGGACGAACTGTTATGCCATTTGGGCCATATCTATTTTTCTGCAAGCGATCATGCAAAGATGATTTGGGAGGCTCACTACAGTCGAATGGCATGATATTTTGGCATGGATAAAACTATCATCATTCTACAAAAACATTTTTATTGGCCAAAATTTCGACAAGACGTCAACAAGTATATCAGATCTTGCATTGTTTGTGCCATTTCCAAGCATCCATCAAGAAGCAAGGATTATACACCCCTCTTCCTACTCCTGAGATGCCTTGGGAATCCATATTGATGGACTACATGTCTGGCCTTCCATCCACCAAGAAAGGCAATGATTATGTATTTGTCATCGTTGATTGGTTTTTAAAGATGGCCATCCTCACAGCCTGCACAGAGAGCATCACAATGACAGATACTGCCAGGATCTTCTTCGAATGAGTGTGGATCCATTTTGGGATACACAAAACATCATCTTTGATCGGGACAACAGGTTCCTTATCACATTTTGGTCGAGTCTTTGGTCACTTTTGGACACCAAGCTCACTAAATCCACTGCTTTTCACCCCCAAACCGATGACCAAACAAAGGTCATCAATTAGATGATTGTGCACATCCTGCGCATGTACAACTCTAAGCATCAACATACATTGGATGAGAGTCTTCCCTATGTTCAACACAACTACAACAGGGTTCTCCATAGCTCCACCAGCCATAGCCCATTTCAGGTGGGGCTGGGATTCCAGCCCTTCGGTGCCATTGATGTTGCACTGCCTCTTCCAACCACACAGGAAGAATCTTCCTATGTTCAGTATGAGGCTGACAAACCCACCAGATTCAGCACATCCACCAACAAGTCCATGAGATTTTGCACAAAGCCAATGCTAAGTACAAGCAATGCCATGATCAACATAGGGCATCGCACCAGTTTCAGGTGGGAGACAAGGTTTGCTTACATTTGTAGAAAGAACACCTTACAGGGCCCCATCGGAAGATCCACCCACTTATCCATGGGCCTTACACTATCACCAAGGATGTGGGTAGCAATGATTTTGATCTCAACACTCCACCCTTCCTTGGCTTGAACCTAGTGTTCAATGTGGACCTCCTTCAGCCATATTTTCCACCATTATTGGACACCTCAGAGATCATAGAACATCTGACACCAATAGAGCTCAACCCTGACTTCATGGAACATGCATCCACTCAGATAGTGGACACACAGATCAAGAGAACTTGCCAATAGAGGATCCAAATTTATCAGGTTGTCAAGGCAAGGTTGCTCCTACACCAAGGCAAGTGGATCACTCGGGGCCAACTTCAACAAAAGTTTCTTCACCTGATGGGGGAACTCAACACAATGGAGATCATTGCTTGCTAGGGGGGAGGATTGATCCAGGTGGATATTGGTGGCCACCCACCTATTCCAACTGGCTCCTATTGATAGTTTTCATTTCAACATGTTCTTCTGTATTGGCTCCTCTTGATAGTTTTTAGTTCAACACGTTGTTTTGTACTTCATTTAGTCAATATAAGTTATTGTTCACTGGATATTTGTTGTTGTTCTATGTATATCTATGTTATTGTATTCAATTTGTTAGTCAGTTCATTCCGCTCATAAATTCGGATAAATCAGAAACACATAAATACAGTGAAGCCCAACTTCTATTAATGAATAAAATAGCAAAACATTGAAGAACAACAGCTGGCTAAAGTGGGGTAGCTTATCTCTGAAGAGAAAGAGATTTTGGTTATGCTTCATTCAAAAAAAGATTTACATCACACTCCATTGCATTCTTAAAGGACCTCATTCACCTCGATTATATATGAGAGAGTGAGAGGAGAATAATTCCCATGATGCATGTGGGATAAATTGGTCTAAGTTTACAAAATTCCATAGGAATGTAAAACACTAGGAATTCCTAGGAGATCACCCATCCTAGTACTACTCTATCCCAATCACACTTAACTGTGGAGTTCTATGGGATCCGGTGCATTAATACTATAGGCATTACATTACATTACAAATGGAAATGGAATTACATTACATTCCTCATAAAAAGGGTGAATATCATGGTTTATCAAAACCATAGGCTCATAAACATTGATTCAGTGGAGAAGGTGGATGGCCAACAAGATCTAGTTCGATCAACCCTCCCCCCTTAGGAAGTAATGGTCCCTATTTCATCAAGTTCCCTTAGGATATGGGGAAACTTTTTATGAATATGAAATTTGGTGAGTCGCTTACCTTGCTAAAGTAGTTTTCGTGCTTGTACTTGGCATGTGGAAGGATGTCATGAACCTGTTGGTGGAGGTGTTGGATCCATTCAACACATATGGTTGCATGATCTTCCTTGGTTTGAGTGTGGGAGGACTCTGTCAGTGAAGATGAAACAAGAAGAGCTATATCAATAGGGCCTAATGGTTGGAACTGAAAGCACACCTGCAAAGGGTCATGACCAATCAGAGCTATGTTGAACATATGGAAGGCTCTCATTCTATGGAAGGGAGTGTCTATATTGGACCATTGGGTAAGGGATCACCAGGCACCAAGTCAATGGAATGAGGGACATGGTAGTAGAGAGGCACCCTCGTAGGTGAAGAAAAAATATTTTCATTCTCCTCTACAATCTTGTCGACTTTCTTTTGTTGGATATAAAGGTATTGGGTTGAGGCTATAGTGGTCACAGTGACCCTCTGTTCACCTTTTGATTGGATCGTGAAGAAGGAAAAAATTGTGGTCTGAGAGATAACTTTGCGGCATTTTTTTGTTGATATCAATGAAGTGGAAGTAGTCAGAGCTACCTCTGGTACCCTATAGAACTAGCCTCCAAGAGTAACAATGATATTGTGGGGCCGAGATGCATAGATAGCGTGATGTTTCCACATATATGGTTTTCCTAAAAGAACATCATAAACTTCAAGTGGGGAAACATCACATAATACCTTATCCTTGAAGGGATTGATGCCATAGTTTTAGGAAATTAAACACACTTCCATTCTAAACCTAGAAGAATAGAGGAAGAAAGATTTAATCAAGAAAGTAAATGACAGAGCAAACACACAGTACATAGAGATTTTACCCTGGAAACCCAGACGGGAAAAGTTATATTATTTAAGCGTCTTCCTCTCTTGTTGTCTTATTCATTCATAATAAAAGGTTACATTCCTAACCTTGGTCTACACCTAAGACACAATCGACATCATACCTTCTTGCTTTACACTAGGACAACCCTGTAGCCAATTCGACTTACATCTACATGACCAATAACCTTCTACTAAGAAATTAGTATCAAGATAATTATTATAATATGATTACAACATGCATTGTTTATTGGCTTTACAGTAGACAAAACCCTAAATAAAGGCACCCAAAAATGGTTACAGATCCACACGTATCATTGGTTACAAATCCCACAACTCTCAGGATTCTGTTAAATTCAACTTCAAGTCAGTTTACCAGTCGACCTACATTCGGTCTTCAGTTGGTTTCCACATGACTACCTGTCGACCTCTTATTGGTCGGCCTCTTCAACCTATTGTTTATCACTTTGAATTCGACTAGCCTATTCGAGTACTTCAACCTCAACTTTCTCTTCCATTCGATCCACCTCGACTAGACTTTCACTGCAAAGAATATAACAACCCAACATTCTCCTACTTGTTGTCTTCTTTGCTGAAACTAGGAGATTGCTAAATTTCTGTTCACAAACCTAGGACATCAATGCCCATTACCTCTCTACACTAAGAGAACTCCAAAACACTCACAGACTTGGTCAAGGAGTCTACTATGTTTTTCAATGTGTCTACTTTCTCCAGCAACACCTTGTTTCTTTCCACCATGTCTCTTATGAAATGGTATTGTACATCAATATGCTTAGTCTTGGAATGAGAAGCTGGGTATTTTTGTAATATACAAGATATAAAAAGTATGAAGAACATAAATAAAATGATAGAAATGGAAAAATAACATAAATATAACCAGAACAATCACCACAATAACATTGAAATGATATCAGAATAACAACAGAAATAACACTTTGATTCTGAGAGCAATGTTCACAGGCCTCTTTGGGGGGGAAACCTCCAGTCGAGCAGAGCTCTATTACAATAATATCCAAGCTAGGGTTCTCATACTCTTGACTCCTATTTATACTAAATATGTCTATCAAAAGAAGCATCTAGAGGAAGATCCTCCTAGAAGCGAAAGATTCTATTAGGTCTTCTTACATTCGACTTATTCTATTTTATTGCAAGGCCTTATTAATATTGACCTTTATTACATCCAACTATATTGTTCTACCTATGTGCGGGTTAGGACCCTAACATGTCCGCCCCCTTAAAAACAACCTTGTCCTCAAGGCTTGAGATGTGGAAATTGCTACAGAATGGTAGCTGGTTCCCAAGTGGCATCTACTGGAGTTGTATCTTTCCATTGGACTAACACTTCCTTGATGATTCTCTGATGCAGGCAACACTCATGTTGGTCCAAAACTGCTTGTGGTTGTAGCCAAATGGATCCTTCTTCGGCTAACTCAGGAAGATTGGTTTGAATTTGGCACTTAGTTCCAATCACCTTCTTTAAGCATGAAACATGAAAAACAGGATGTAGCTTCGAATGACTGGGCAAAGCTAACTAATAGGCCACTTTTCCCACACACTTGAGAACAGTATAAGGACCATAAAATTTGGGCGCTAGCTTCTGACAATGCTCGGCCTTGAGGGAATTTTGCTTGTAAGGTTGTAGTCGAAAAACACCTGATCCCCTTCTACAAATTGACGTTCAGAGCGACCTTGATCTGCTTGTTGCTTCACGTGATTCTATTCCATGACCCAGTTAGAGCTCCCTTGAGAATTATTGGTCAGTTGTGACTAATACTCATGAATATGGGTCATAGATTAATGACTTACACTACGCAGTTAATCCCGAAAACAATATCTAATATCTTGCACTGCGGAGCCCCTATATACTTAAATAATAAGAGTCAAGGGAGCTCTAACTG
>SNQJ01S0007166.1:148049-164323 GCA_010110895.2 Picea sitchensis
GGTCATGGGCCTACTGTCCTCCATCTGAAATCTGCTCAGAATGTCACACACATACTTCCCCTGTCCCAGGAAGATGTGTCCAGGCTCCTGCCAAACCTCCAATCCCAAAAAGTAATGCATCAGTCCGATATCAGTCATCTCGAACTGTGAAGCAAGGCTCTCCTTGCAGCTGCTGATGAGTCTCTCTGCCCTTGTAATGAATAGATCATCCACATATAGCAAGAGAATGAGAGGATCCTCTCCAACCACAATGTAGTATAGGTTGGGATTCGCCTCACTCTTCTCAAATCCCAACTGCTGCAAATAGGCATCTATCCTCGAATACCAAGCTCTAGGAGCTTGTTTCAGCCCATACAATGCCTTCTTCAGTCTACACACATGAGACTCTCTCCCATGCACCTCAAAGCCAATGGCTGCTCAATATACACCTCCTCTTGTATAAGATCATTCAGAAATGCGATCTTCACATCCATCTGGTGGATCTTCCAACCCATCTCTGCTGCAATGGAAATCACCGACCCGATCGAAGTATATCTAGCAACCAACGCAAAGGTCTCATCATAGTCGACTCCCTCAACCTGTGAAAACCCCCGAGCCACAAAGCGAGCTTTGTACTTCTCAATGCTGCCATCTGTAGCATGCTTGAGTTTATAGAGCCACCTGGAAGTCACCATTGACTTCCCCTTAGGTCTAGGAACAACTTCCTAGACATCGTTCTTCATGATGGAATTGTACTCTTCCATCATGGCATCTCTCCAAACCTTTCTACTAGAAGCCTCCTCAAAAGTGGAAGGCTCAGACTCACGAATACTGCTCACCATCGCGATGTAGCTGCAAAACCTCTCGGAAGGTTTACTCTCCCTCACTGCCTGTCTGGGATTCCCCACTGAACCCTGTGCCTCACTCAAAGTATCCTGAAGCCACTTGGGCTTCCTCATCTCTGAAGTAGTGTCTCGTGGAGGGGACTCTCCCTGCTCAACCCCATCTCCTGAAGACAATGATCCTGATGTAGACTCTGGAGTACTCGATCCTGAAACCTGTGGACTAGTAGCCTGCGAACCTGAACCCTGTGGCCTTGTCAGCTGTGAACTTGTCGTCACCGAAACTGGTGGCCCCGAACTCTGTGTCACTATAGTCTGCTGCGGACTCACCTGAATCTGAGGTGAAGACTGCTCACCCTTCTCTGTCCCTCTAGACTTCCTAAAGGCTCCGTCCTCCTCAAATCTGACATCCCTCCTCAAGACAGTCTTCCTCGAGGAAGGAAGGTATATACGGAAAGCCTTTGAAGTCTCACTGTACCGAACAAAGATCCCTCTCTCTACCGTGGGCTCCAACTTTGTCCTCTTCTCAGAAGGGACATGTGAATATGTGATGCACCCAAAATCCGAAAGTGCCCCACCTCACGCTTCTTCCCAGAAAAAGCCTCCTTAGGAGTCATGCTCCCCACAGCCTTGTGAGGACTCATGTTCTGCAGATAAATTGCTATGTAGCATGCCTCAACCCATAGAAATAGTGGCAGCCCCTGATCATGTAGCATGGCTCTCGCAGCCCCAACAATGGCTCTGTTCTTCCTCTCTGCAACCCCATTCTATTGTGGGTTGTAAGGAACAATCAACTCTCTTGATGCCTTCTTCTGCACATAAGTCCATGAACTCCTTGGAGGTATACTCACCCCCATTGTCCGTCTTCAGAACCCTGATTTTCTTCCCTGTTTGGTTCTCCACAAGAGCTTGAACTCTTGGAACCGACTGAAGACCTGTCCTTTGGTCTTCATGAAGAAAATCCAAGACTTCAGTGATAAGTCATCAATGAATACAACATAGTATAGAAAACCAGTCAACGATGCCAAAGACATCGGGCCACATACATCTGAATGAATAAGATCAAGAATCCCTGCTGCTCTACTGTCACTGCTCGGAAAAATAGTCTTGGTGTACTTTCCCAAAGCACACCCCTTGCACAACTCATGGTGCTCTGAACTAAAATCTGGAACTCCAGTCACCATTTCCCTCAGTACCCTCAAAGCCCCATGGTGCAAATGTGCCATCCTCCTATGCCATAGCTCACATAGGTCACTGCTGCTGGTAGTATGAATCAATGCTCTCGCTGGCTAGAACATAAGCTTGTACAACTTCTCATGTCTAGTCCCAATCACTTTGGCCGAAGTGATACTAGACCCCTTTGGGTAAATGAGCACTTGCCCATCACGGAACAAGACCTCAAAGCCCCTCTCCTCAATAGCATAAATTGACACTAAGTTCTTCTTCAAGCCCGAAACATATAGAACCTCTGTCAAAGACATGGGAGGCAAAGAGTCCCTCTGAAATGATACAGTCCCACAACCAACTACCTTGACCACCCGGTCATCTCCAAGCACCACCTCAACATCTCCAATCTGTGTAAGGTCTGTCAAGTGCTCACGAACCCCTGTCATATGGCGAGAGGCACCACTGTCAATATACCACACATCTGAATGAGTGGTCCTCGTGGATAAACACACAACCAAGGAAAATTCATTGTCAAACTTGGTGGAAAACTCTTCCACCGCTGCTGAAGCTGCTGTTTGTTTCTTCTTCTTGTTAGGACACTGAATTGCATAGTGCCCAAACTTGTGGCATGCAAAGCACTTGACTTTGCTCATGTCTTTCTTCCCTTCACCCTTGGGTTTGTTACCACCCTTAGGACCCTTCTTGAACTTCTTCTTGCTGTTGGCAGCAAGAGCCACATTCTCCTCCTCATGACTTATAGATGAACTGCCATGTACATAACCTCTCCGGGTCTCCTCCTGAACAAAGTCATCCCAAAGACGTTCCCAGTTGGGAAGCTTCTCCCTAGCAACAATGCCCTTCACAAAAACATCCCTTTGTTTCGAAACTCCATTCAATGCTGTTCTCACAAGCTCATTGTCAACTATGGCCTCCTCCACAGCTCCAAGCTCATCTCTCACCTGTGTCAATCTAGTAAGGTATGTGACCACATTTTCAGCCTTGGTCATTTTTATGCTCTTTAGTTTTTCCCTCAAAACCATCTTCCGGTTCTCATTAGTACTCTGGTACAATTTAGTCAAAGACTCCCACATCTCATAGGCATTTTCCTTCCCCGTCAAGTGAGGAATCAAATGGTCCTTGATGGCATCAAGAATAATCCTCTTAGCTTTGATACTCTTCTTAGTGTAAGTTGCAAGAAGAGTAGCATCAATAGGTACCACCACAGGATGAGTTGCGGTATTTTCCACAATGTCCCACAACTCATTTTCTTGCAAAAGCAAGATCATCCTCTCCTTCCAAGCACCAAAATTTGCTGCCCCATCAAGTCTGTCCTCAACTCTCAAACTTGTAGCCATTGACCCCTTTCTGCTGAAAATGAAAAATTCAAAAATCTGCGCTGTGAAGTGACTGCTGTATCAACTTTCTGGCTTGCTGAAATATCTCTGCTTCTTTCAACTCAGCTCCGATACCATGTAAAATTTCAGATCCCAACCCAGTTTCAGTCTCGCTGATTTTTCAGCCAATGTTTAATGCCCAAACTCAGAATTATAACAGCCAATTAAATACAACAGAAAATAATTTCAGAACTGAAACATGAGGATTCTGAACATCGTTTATAATGCAGAAATAAAATATCAGCAACACCTAAACTCAGAAAATATTAACACAGTTATTTTTGGTCTAATAGTGACCCTGGAAAAACCCACAAGGAAAAAACCAGTGAGAGAGGGCTTTTTATTATTACTGAGCTTCTGAGAATTTCTTTTACAGCATAATCATCTTCAAAAATTACACAAACTTATCTGAACAGTCCTGGAAATTGCTCCTAGATTTCTGTGCCAGAAATCTATACACTGTACGGCTGTACCAGCGATGAATGCTGTACGGACTGTCCTTGTTTTGCATGCCAAACTTCTGCTCAAGCTGTACGGAAATACCCAGCAGTGCAATACCTTGAAAACTGTGCCAATACTCTAGAAAATCGTGCCCAGAATTTATGACAGTACGACCCTCGAATTCTGTGCAGGTCTGTATGGATTTTTCTTTCTCAGAAAAACATGCCCAACACCCTCGATTTTTGTGCCTGAAAACACTGTACGACAGCGTTAGAATGCATGCCAATACTCTTAGAAAAGTTTGCTGCTGTCTACCTCGAAATCTGTTCCCATTTAATGCTGTAAGGCCCCTCAAATCCGTTCTGTATGGATTGTGTTTCTTTGCTGTCTTCTGCCTTGAAAACTGTGCCTGCTAGTTGCCTTGAAACTCGTGCCCTAGCTCTGCATATGCTGCCTCTATCTCAAGCTCGACCTCTCTCCTTCTCTTGCTCTCCAAAAATGAATGAACAACCAACTCAATGGTGTGCCCCCATACCCTAATCGACCTCATGCTTGGTAGGTGAGGAGTCACTTAATCCAACGGTTGAGATTGGATTAGATGATCGGATGAGATTGAGTGTCTCTTCACTCACCCCCTCACTAAAGTCATAAAGTCACCTTTTAATTTGCATCTCACAAATTAAATGACTAGGGTCCACGCACTTTCTCATCCCTTAGGCACCTAGGTGATGAGAAACACTTGCCTAGGTACTTTTTAATTAAAATTTTAATAGTTCTTGCTTGCATTCCTTGACTTCTTTTGAGGTGGCTAATGTTGCTTTCCTTGCACATCACTAGCTGCAAGTCTAGTTTCATAGTGACAATGGCTTTGAAACCTTGCACATCACTAGCTGCAAGTCTAGTCTCATGGTGACAAGGGCTGCAAGTCTAGTCTCCTCACTAGAGCTTGAATATAGCCCACGCTCAAAAGTCACATCAAGGTTTATCTGCTGTATATGTGTCTCAGATATCTCTCAGCCTCTACTGCAAATCTGCTCCCAAGGTAAACTCGGACCTGTAGTATTACTGACTCGGATCTGCCCTCAGTAAGGAACTTCGGACTTGCACTCGAACTGCACTAAAAAACTTGTCCTTGTATCTCCTGAGGTCTGCACAATAGCTGATCCCTGAAAACTTGGCTCAAAATAGTCCCTTAATCACAGGTCAAGTCTGCCCTTGATGCCTCACCAAAAACAGTTCTGAAGGCTGGCTTATCTACTTCAGAAATCTGTACAACGCTTACACACCTCTGTAATTCGTACTCAAAGAAATTCTGAAACTGCACAAGATATACCTGTAATACATGCTTATAACTGGTCTGGAACTGTACCCAATAGATCTGAAAAATTCGCCTTTCAACAGGCCTGGACAGCCCTCAAGCTAGCTCCGAAAACTTGGCTATTAAACAACCCTTCACATGCCTTAGATCTGACCTCAAATTTGCCCTTAAATTTCCTAAGATATTCGCCCAAGAGATGCCTCAGATGTACCTCAGAAATTCGCTGAAACCGATCAGAAAGGGCCTCCGAAACTATGCTGGAAAATAGATCTGATCTCTGCTGAAGGTGCTCCTGAAATTTCGCCGTAGTTACTTTGAGATTATCACTCAAGATATATCTGGGGCTTGATCAAAACACCCCTGTAACTTGAACAAAAGAAACCAGGCCTAATATCCCTGAGATTTGCTCCAAAATAGGCCTTAACTTTTGCTTCAAAACTGACTTTAACCTTTGCATCAAACAATTCTCAGAAAGTCTCACAAAAACAGATCTGACATTTGATTAACTGGCATCTGAACCTCGCAGCAACAGCAGACCTCAAACTCATACTAAATCAGACTTTAACACTGGTCTGCAATTTTTTTAGGGGTTTTCTTCTAGCTGCGGCAGCCTTTAGAGGCCTGCGGCCAGCCTTAAAACCTTACCACAGGGGATGGCCCTCTCTTTATACCAGCAGCAGGGTTTAGTAGCCTTTCATCCTCCCACGGCCTTCCTTTATCTGACTGTGCAAGTGGTCTTCTTCAGGAGCTGCTCTGATACCATGTTGATTTTTTGAAGGTTATCTCATGCACATTTATTTTTATTTCTGTTTAGCAATAACTGAACCATAACCACTGCAGCAATACATTAGCTATAGTAAACCAAGATCACAAGAAGAATAACCATGCACAAGAACACAAGAAGTATCCTGGGAAAACCCTTCTCAACCGAGGGAAAAACCCAACAATCCCATTACTATATTGCCAAGAGAAGATCCACCATCCACCACCAAAACCCTAGCACACAAGAGGGTGCTGCTATGACCAAGAAGGACTAGTACCTAGAAAAGTGCACACTTCAGTCCTCATAATTTCAGACCTCTAACTTCAGATCATGCGTTGAGTTAGTGTGAGAGATGATCCACAATGGGGATCTATCTCTTATTTACAATTCTTAACTCAACCAAAAGACATGACACTTGGCACAATAGGGCCGACCTGTACAACTTAATAATATAATTAATAATTACACAATATTAATTATCTTTGCATGGTGGGACCGACTTGTACCCTTTACAACACAATTAGGGTTTTACCAAAGTCACTCTCTGACAATATAGCATGGGATCTCACACATTCTCTAGTGCTCAGCCACTAGGGACACGTCCACCTGTGCTCACCCACAGGGATGTCACTCTCAACAGATTAACTCAACTGAGTCCACAGGAGTACGATTTGGAGAACCATCTCGAACCAACTCACCTAAGTCCATAGGATTACAAGGCATGAGACCATCTCAAGCCGACTCAACTCAGTCTAGAGGAATACAAGGCAGGAGACCATCTCAAGTCATCTCAACTCAGTCCAGAGGAGTAGACAAGAGACCACACATCATCACAACTCAGTCCAGAGTCTGACGCACACCCATCACATGGGCTCTTTCACAGATCGTTTCAACTCAGTCCAAAGGAGAACGACCTGGAGAATGTCACATGACGCTGCAATCATCAACACCAGGTGCGTTGGAAAAAATAAAGCAATTAAAGTAAAAACTCACCGATGTCGTTGTCACCAAGGCTTGCGTTTCCCGACAACGACGCCAATTTGTTAGCACACTTTTCCACCCTCCAATTGAGGTGATAAATCTGATATTTCAACGATGGAAAAATGGCTAATTAAAGGAGTAAAGCCCCAAATTGTCATGGGCTAGATCCGTCTCCGTTTGGGCTGTTGCTTGCCAGCCTCAGGGGGGAGTCCCCAGGGTGATTTGCTGATGTCCTAAGGTTTGATTTTCTGCAAAATAAGACAAAAAACAGCTACTGATATGTCTTGGACAGCGTGTTAATTCCTCCCAAGACGTGGGGAAAAAAGATAGTTTTTAGCTTGGAGGGATCTTGCAGGGTTAGCACAAGAAAGATAGAAGAGAAATAAAGAAGAAACTATTCAAAGATAGAGAGATGACATATGAATAGGTGGGTTAGTGTTAGGAAAAGGGGTTAATGGGTATGTATAAAGGTAAGTGGGTTTAGGATTAAGATAGAGTTAGAGGGAAGTGGGTTTAGGATAAAGGTGAGTGAAGTATTAGAGTGGATAGCGGGATAGGTACAATAATATGTAGTAATATGTATAGGATTGGGGTAAGAGGCATGGGTAAATGGTTTTAAAGACTTTTAATGCACGAAAAGTGGTTTTATGGCGGGTGAGGAAAAGTTAGCCTTGATTGGCTAAACTTTCTCCATGGAAGTGCCACCTCATCCTATGCATCCACTTCTCTTTAATTAATTCTTCATTTAATGCTTATGCCTTGGAAAATGCACCCTTGGTCTAATGATGCCATGTAGATGCCACATCACACTGAAACTCTTCCGCATGTTAGAATCTGAGCTTGCCACTTGTGACTTCTGGAGACTGTCACCCCTGCTAAAAATAGAAGTTTCCAAAATTAGCCGTCCAGTCCCAAAAATTTAAAACTTGCCGAAACTGACCCAAACTCTCCAAAAATACTTGGGATGACTCGGAGACCACCACCATGTGTCCACTGCTAAAAACAAACACTACTAACAATAGAAAGTTCTTGCATGTCACCCAAAAAATGCTATCAGGCCTAGAATCATGCAAGGACCATCCGTGTATGCTCAAAACTGCTCCAAACTGTCAAGAGACCCACTCAAACCGTGTTTCCTAAAAAGTAGCAACACCTGCTGTATGTAGACAACATCTCTCTCAAATGCAAAAGAAAACACGCTAGCTCTAACTCTGAACAAAACAACTATTTACCGATCATATAACTGTCTTTGATGGGAACCAACCTTTCTAACCACAAGTGCTAAACTCTGGGAGAATCTCGGAATTCCAGCCAAAATAGTGCATGCTGGCTCTTAACCCTCAAGATTTTCAAGGGTGAAAATCTAGGGGTTAACAAGGAGCTACCGTGGTGACAGTGGGTAGCTCTTCTGTAATGCACCTAGGGTCTTACTTGGGCTGCAAGACTTTTATCACTAAAAGTAAGGGTTTGGATGGGAACACTCGCAACAAATACGCCTTATCTGGACTCCATAACTTCTCCTAGGGTTTCCTCATGAACCCTAGCGCCTTACTCCAAGAAGACAAGTACAAAGAAAAAAAGTACAATGATGGCGATGAGAATGACTCTCTCCTTCCTCTATTTATATGACAAGTGAAGGGAGGTCTACAAGTCAAGTGGGACCTAGTCCACTACAAGCAACCTACAAGATGCAAGGCCACACATGTGAAGTGCTTTTCCTACAAGTGACTCATGTCAAGCTCCAAGGTGATGACAGTCCACAAGCAAGGCTCCAAGAAAAGGGCACTCCTCATCCAAGGTCCAATGCTCCTCCTCCAAGGGTTCCAATGCTCCAATGCATCTCTTAGACCATGTGCTCCTCCATATCCACTCCACCTACATGACCATTGTTGCAACCTAGGCATCTCCAAGTCAACTCCAAGACTCCATGCATGCATCCAATCAGCCCAATGCTCTCTAGTGCCCAACACCCTTCTCTGGAATGCCAAATGCTCCTCCTCTAATGTAGGGCATTCTCCAAGCAAGCAACTGCTCCATGTGGCCAGCATGTAGAATGTCACCAAACTGTCTGAAGATTTCCAACACTCCGAGGAAGAATGCCAATCAAGCATCCATATGAGGTCTAGTGACCAATGAGTAAGCCACCTCCAATGTGCAAGTCCATCATGGATCAACCGAGGGCTGACCATATGCCACACACCCCACGTCTCATGAAGCACCCCCAAACATGTTGTAAACACTTTCAGAGCAACCCTGGAAGCTAACATTAAGGACTCCCCTGTTTGGCTATTAATACTAGATGTATGCTTAAGTCCCATTGAATTATCTTTGGTCACTATTGGATGGTAATCTAATTTATTTCTTTCAGGAACTTGCCTGTTTTCCAGGTATTCAATATGACTGTTTTTAGTGTATCAATCTTCATTTGTACTTTCCTGCTAGCATAATTTCATACTGTGTTGTGAGAATCTTTTGATAGAAGAATATGTATGGCTGTAGAAGCTGCCAGTAATTCTTTGCAAAATGCAAATATGAGGCAGTAATACGAGGAACCTAGAAAATTGCATAAGAAAGAAATTTGTTAAGGTAATTAAAATGTACAAGGATATAAGATTTTCTTGCTTTGGTGGTCTCTCTCTTGTACAGGCATCTTTTCTACATTTGTGATCTAGTCTTGCTTTTGTTGCAGTCAATCTAATGCACTGGAATTAATGCTGTTATGAACGTTTTTCTTTCTGCCTTTTTCCAGTTGCCTTGTTGAGTGAAGATTTGACTGAGTGATTCTGAACTTGCTTAATAGAAGTTTTAAGTGGTCCAAAGTTTTTGCAGATTGTTCTGTAAAGGAGCTACTTGAGTCTTGTAGTAAACTTACATCTATTTTATGCTAATTGTTAAAGGCTCGAAGAAAAGAGGAGCGCTTGGTAGCAGCTTTGCAGAAACTTGAGCCTAAAGAATCATCGGATCCCACTCATGACCCTGAAGTTCTTACTCCTGAGGAGCACTTCTATTATCTTAAAATGGGTCATAAATGCAAGAATTATGTTCCAATTGGCAGACGCGGAGTTTTTAATGGTGTAATCTTGAATATGCATTTGCATTGGAAGAAGCATCAAACTGTTAAAGTAATTGTCAAGACATTCACTCCAGATGAGGTTCGAGAAATAGCAGGAGAATTGGCAAGACTAACTGGTGGTATTGTACTTGACATATATGAAGGGAACACAATTATGATGTATCGCGGAAAGAATTATGCACAGCCACCAACTGAGATCATGTCACCAAGGATTGCACTCTCCAAGAGAAAGGTAATATCTCTCACTTGTATCTATCTTTTTATTTTACCAAAGAAAATCTTGTGGAAAACCCTCCGAGTACTTCCTCATGAGCCATGGATGGTAAATGGGCTAAACCATTGGCCTTGATTACGGAGCCTAAACCCAAGGGGATCAAGAGAGTCGAACCTGTGACCTCCCCAACTTTGAGGCATATATCTCACGTCTGGCTCATGACTGCTTGAGCTAACCTTCGGGGGACTGGGGGTCACTTATATCGATCTTGTCTAATACACAACTCTTATCATACATACACTTCCTGTTTCCTTTAGGGAAATATTTTATAGCAGGAACATGCTGTAATCCCGTACATCATTTTAGTTTAATTCAAGTTTGTTTTATTTCCTATTTTTTCTCTTAAAATGTTATGACAAAAGAGGGCAGGGATTGTGGAAATATTGGACTTATTGAAAATGTTGTTGCTTATGTGCATTGATGTTTATGGAGTGAGGAGGTAGATAGTTGGATGGAGTTTTTGTGGGTTAGTCTTTACCTTAGTTGGATGGAGTTCTTGTGGGTTAATCTTTACCTTACTGGGGTACAGGAAATCATACTAAAGTGAAAAGTGGCCTTTTGTTTGAGTTCCAGGCTTTAGATAAATCTACTTACAGAGAATCTCTTCGATCGGTAAAGATTTTTATAGCAAGATTGGAAAAAGATCTGGAAGTGATTCGCGAGAAGATGAACGCTGAAAGTCAGGTAAACTCTGAGCATGACAGGGCATTATTGATGTTAAAAGATGAGCCTGAGACAGAACATGTACAAGATGACCGGGTTCCCTTGCAGAAGTATTTGCCTATGGATAGTGAGTATGTCGCAGAGCATACCAGAGAGATAGAGGATGTTTCTGAGTCTAGTGGGACCGAAACAGAGCATGTTTCAGATGCAGAGTTTGAGATGACTTCAGATTCAGAAGCATTATCAGATTTGTTTGAAACTGATTCTGAGATGAACTCAGAGTCATCGGATGAACCTGATCATTCTTTATATTTGGACAAGATTGATGCTGCACCCCTGGAGGATAAGAAAACTGTTTCAGCTTTTGCAGAACATTTGAGCAAAATGCCCAAAGAATCAAAAAAAGCTGATGGCTCAGCTGATGATCCTGGGCTTTCTGAACTTGATGAGGTGGACCAGATGTTTCTGCGTGCTGCTTCACTTCTTAAAAAGAAAAAATAAGGACGGACAATACTTGCTTCAGAAGGTTGAGTGAGATTCATTGTTTTTTGTACTCGAGATAGTGTTGGAAAGCAGGCAGAATTAACTGTTGATGGAGCTAGATGACAAGCTGTTTGTTTACCTGTATCTTGAAAATCAACAAAGTGTCTTAGAAAGGAGTCATATTAGTAGTTTTCTCTACCTAATTTCTGTATGCACATGAGTACTAGTGCCTTTTTATGACCCAGATTCTGTCTGGAATGAGCTGGAAATATGCATCTTTGTCATGATTATTCAATCTGAATAATTTTATTGAAACAAGTTGCTTTCTTCTTAGCTATAAGTCTCGACCTCACATTGCAATGGAGATGTCCAAATCAAGCATGTCCTTTGTCCATTGATTTGAAATCAATGTTTTAAACTTTTGGTTCAGAGGATGATCAGAAAACAATGTTTTAGTTGATTTCCTGCTATTTCTTGCAGGTAGAACCATGCACACAAAAGAACGAAGTAATTGAGCCTGAACTCGAATTCTATAAAAGAGCATAATTGCCCAATTCATCGAGAAACATTAGGTAGTAGAAAGATCTGGGGAAAGCAAGGTCATTTCTTACCCAATTTGGCCAACATAAGACCTCTTACTAAAAACTTTATTAATAAAGTTGTCTCTAATGGGAATCTCGGTATTGTCAAGAATTCGGCATGGATTTACTAGTAGATTCCTAATGATTAACTATTGTTCCCTTCAATGCACTTCCTATTTTGACACTTAATTTTGGATTATTTGATATCAACATATTTTCTTTTGGTAACTGCCACTTGACAAAAGCCTAGATCAAACTAACACCTATATGTCAGCTTATAGACAATATAAACTTTATTTCTCATCATTCAGGCTACTTATAGCGATTCCTTATCATCCATGGTCTCTGGTGTCTTGCCATTATTGAACATGGAATAAATCTACTTAGCTCCAGGGTGGTACATTATGTCATGCCCTATATAGATTATTGTAGGGCAAACATGGAACCTTTTCAAGAGTGTTTTCAACAAGAAAGGGATTATCAATTAAGTTGCCCTAGATAACAAGAATTCCAATGGATGTTTTGTGCTAAATGCTTTATTTGTTTACTTACAACAGGAACCCAATTATGGCTACCAGAGAATAACCTAGGGTCACTTCTACTGAGAGGAGGGTCTATGATGCACACAACAAAATTGCCAATCAATGGTCAAATAAGCATATTTGGTTTTACAAAAATAAAAACTAAAATTTGTAAATCAACTTACGACTCTGAGTTCTAATCTTCAAGTGGTTGCTAATTGGGTTGCATGTAGCATCCAAACATGTAATCTAAGTAAAGACTTCAATTGCAGCCTATTCAGAGTCCAAATTGGCATTATGCTAATGTTGAAAATGATGTCTTATGTAGCATCCAACATGTTA
This sequence comes from Picea sitchensis, assembly GCA_010110895.2. Lineage (NCBI taxonomy): Eukaryota > Viridiplantae > Streptophyta > Pinopsida > Pinales > Pinaceae > Picea > Picea sitchensis. Next base: position 160,872 of record SNQJ01S0007166.1, read on the forward strand.
AAAAAGAGATCTCACTTGCAACTTAATTTTAGACTTTTTTAAAGACCAAGAGTTGTAATCTCCAAGTGGTTGCTAATTGGGTTGCATGTAGCATCCAAATATGTAGTCCAAGTAGAGACTTCCTTTGAAGCCTATTCAGGACCAAATTGGGATTTAGTGTTGGAAATGATGTCCTATGGAGCATCCAGCATGTTAAAAAACTAGATGACCTTACCACTTAATTTTAGACCTTTTTAAAGCCAAAATAGCATCTAATTCCATGGCCTTATTTGTGACAAGGTGGATATCAATATTATAATATTATGTTAAAATAGTAATTGTGAATTTAGAAAAAAAATTCCTTTATGTTAAAATAATCATAAATCTTTGAAAGGAAACTAAGTTTGCAATCTATCTTTCTAAAACTGCTTACATCTGATCATTTATAAAGAAATTTTAGACATAGTAAAAATTAAATACACCTAAAATAATTGGCTTTTATATCAGATAAACTAGAACGTTTTACTCTGTTTTTTGCCAAATTTTAAATACCAAAATTTTCAGGACTTTTCCAAAACATCTAAAATTTTTCAAAGCTAAAATTGCCAGGAAACAATTTATGCTTAAAAATGACATATTCTTCACTGAATATGAGAATGATTGTCAGAGGTGCAATTTGGCTTTTATACCAGTTAAATCTAAATGTTTTACTTTGTTTTTTTGTTCCAAATTTTAAATACTTAAATTTTTAGGAATTTTCCAAAACATCTAAAATTTTTCAGAGCGGGGAAACAATTTCTGCTTTAAAAATGATGTCTTCTTCACTGAATATGATAATGATTGTCAAAAGTGCAACTCAAGTTGGATGGAGTTGCATGATGGATATGGGGATTGGTATGCCAAAGATGGTTGGGCCTCGCATATGACACGTGCAAGAAAAAAAGACTATTTGTAGCCTTGTACAATTGCATTCCCAGAGTTGCGTCACATATTTCCACATGTGTCATATATCCACGTGGTAGAGAGGATGTATAGAGAGAGGTTAGCTAGTACACAGGTTGCGTTTCATGTCCAATGAGTTTTATCCTCACCCATTCTTCACAAGTATCATTCAAAAGGTATAGAAGCCAATTTCCAAAAGTAATATAATTCAAGAAGTAAAATGACATAAAAAGTACTATACAATTTGACATACATTATTGTAATGTTTGAATTTTGTCCCATAGATAAATAATGTGGCTATCCCTAAGGGTTAGTTCAGTTGGTTATGAGCTAGATGTGAGAACTCTTCCCTGGTGAATTGGGGAGGTCAGGTCATGGGTTCAACTCTCTAAATCCCCTCAGGGCCAGGTACCATTAACATGGCCAACGGTTTACCCCGTTTACCATCCATGGATCATGGGGATGTACTTGTAGGGTTTTCTGCGAGGAATTCCTTGAAAAAAAAAGAAAAAATAAGAAAAATAATGTGGTCATAAGTAAGCTATATATATTTAATGCAAGCATACATGCTCATTCGTTAAGACCTATTGCCTTATGATCATTGTATGAGGAGATGCTTTATGATTTATTTGAATAGTTGGGGGCTCAAGTGTAAAGACTCCATTATTCAAAAGTATCGTTTTGGTAGTATAAGTGAAGCCTACAATGAACTAGTTGAAAAAATGATTAAAGGCCCATGTGCATAAAATTAAAATAATGCTCAAGGAGGGAAGATGTGGTAAGGAGATGCAATAAGGGACAAGTGAAAGATGCTCTAACGTGTACATCGGGGAGTAATTTGGGAGGTTAAGCATATCCAATGCCTAATTTAAAAGTGGCTTGCATGCCTATGCAACTTTGAGTTGCTAATTTAGAAGGGGGTTGTATGCTTATGCACACCTAGTTGCTAAATTGGGAAGAGACTTGTATATTTAGGCACACCTAGTTTCTAGTGGAGGAAAAACACATTTGAATATGTTTTTTAGGCCTAAAGCATCTACCATGACCTATAAAGAAATTCTTTTCGAAAGGAAATTGGTCACTTGGACATGTCCATTGGAGGAGCTCTCCCACTTGGAGTGCAAGCTTTGGTATTTATTGGGTATTAGATCATACCATACATAGAGGATGATTGGAAAGGAAAAGAAGTAGGCGACTTCATAGACATGGTAGGTACTAGTGTTGTAATCTTGGAGGAGTTGCAACAACTCACAAGGAGGACTCTAGCAACCTCAATTTTGTGGGGAGTGGCTATATATCCTAACATGGAGGGCTACAATGTCTCGTAATATTTGTGGAGAGTCATAGTAGTGGAAAATACAAAGGACTTCAATGTTTTCTATAATTTATTACATAGCAACAACATGTAGAGAGGGGCACTGCAGTAGCAACTAGTAGAGATGACTTAGAGCTCTGAGACAGAGACTGCTCATAATATCGTGGGCAGGAAGGGCCTTCGGTGGACTAAGTGAGCTAAGATTTCTGTGTGTGATCACTGGACCCAATATGGTTCCTTTGGTTCGTGTTAGCTATTCTTAAGCTTGTAGAGTCTAGTTGGTATTAGACTATGGTATTATTGATTAATGCAAGAGAGCATTTTGATATGGGTTTTCTTTCCTATGAGAGTTTTCCACTATAGTTCATGGTCCTTATATTTTATGGTGGTGATCTTTGGATGAGAGTTCTTCACATGCAATTATTGTTGTAGTGTTAGAATAAATCTATTTATATTTATTTTAAGTGATTCGTTCTACATGTTTTATGGATTTACTGATGTACTTATTAATGTTTGGAGCTCTCATGTATTGTGTTGATTCCTTTATGCTTAGATCTAGCTAGTTAAGGTATTGCAAATGATCTTTGTACATATCTATTGATGCATGCTGATGCATATTGTTTTATGGGATTTAATGATAATAAGATTTGACAATTCTCTTGTGTTTCAAAGAATATGTGCTACTATGTTATGATCTAGAGAGCGAGACCATGATAGCCTTAAGATTAGAGTTTGGATGTGTGTTCGTGACAAATTTATAGCACAAAAATAATAGGTTTTGGGTACATTACAAAGCGGAATCAAAGTGGTGTTTAAGTAATATGGCTTTTGTTAAGACTACAAGAGCTCCTGTTTGTGTAATGTTCCTGACTTGGCTAGTCTAGGAAACGCTGCTAATGTGTGTGTAGGATCAAAGGTTTACAACATATAAATGATCATACAAATAATAAACGCGACAAAGGACTGCAAAGTTTGTATTATGATATCTCTGTGGATTACAAAATGGCCGAATGCGGTTGAATAACTGACAATACTCGACTAGATCAACATACAAAGGATCTTAGCCGACATATAAATAAGCAACTGCGGCTGAATAAAATAACAACACTCGGCTAGATCAAAAGACAAAAGGATCTTAGCCGAAATACAAATAAGCAACTAAAAGATAATACCTGGAATATGGGAGCACTGCGGAATCAATGAAGAATGATGGAAG
>SNQJ01S0007166.1:164756-202442 GCA_010110895.2 Picea sitchensis
GGGGTAGCAAGCTAAGTGGGCTTGATTGTGGGGGAAACTCCATAGTTAAGCGCGCTTGAGCCAGAGGCGTCTTGGGATGGGTGACCACCTGGGAAGTCCTGGTTACTGGGTGCAAGCCCCAGAAGTGATGATTGATGCTATGCAATTCATTTCGTTCGCTTCAATCCCATTTCTTCACCCCTGTGAGCATCACCCGATGCAATGAGTTCTAAGTGGACTATTCAAATCATGAGAATTATTGGTCAGTTGCGACTAATACTCATGAATATGGGTCATAGATTAATGACTTACACTACGCAGTTAATCCCGAAAATAATATCTAATGATCCTATTAATATTAATATTATTATTAATGTTTATGCTAGTTTTAGGTTAAAATAGAGTTAATTTTAATAATGGTGATATTAATATTATTATTATTATTATTATTATTAATGTATTATTCTAGTTTTAGGTTTAAATTAGTGGTAACAAATTCTATAGGAAATTAAGGTAAGAAATCATAAAAACTTTAATGAGTATGTTGGTATTAATTAGGTTAGTTTTAGTTATTAAGTTAGATTAATTTTAATTTTAATAGTCTAGGGGAGAAGATAGAAGTTTAGTCTATGTCGGATTATGTGAAACCTAAATGTCTGCTATGTGAAACCCTAGGATTTAATAATTTTTTAATAATAATTAGGTTAGTTTTAGTTATTAAGTTAGATTAATTTTTAATTTTAATAGTCTACGGAGAAAATAGGTTAGAACCCAATACTGGTGCAATTTCTTGAGTCCTGGGGATCAAGCTAATACTATCTTCTTTCCTGAATGAGCGGGATCAAACTATCACTAATATCCAAACCATTGTCTCTATTTAGGTTGTCAGGATTCTTGATGATTTCGATTGCTTCCCTAATTCGTTGTTTAAGGAGGTGGTCTTCTTTTGCTAAGATTTTGGTGTCTTATAGGCATATATGATGCTTTGTTTTGAGAGAGTGTTTAGCTAATGCTGAGGTGTGATTTCGTTCATTCTTAATGTCAACACCATGCTCTTTAATCCTAGTGTGAAAAGAGCGGCTTGTTTCTCCAATGTAGCATTTTCCACACAAACATTCTATTATGTACACTCCTTTGCAATTATGTTGGTCAAGCTTGTCTTTTACTGATCGCATTTTTTATTTGATGGTATCAAGTAGTCTGAATGAGGTCTTAATCTCTTTCTTGTTTAGGATTTTTGAAATTTTATCAGTGACTCCTTGGATGTAAGGGAGGTAGGCAGTGGGGCTAGGGTTGTTGAGGTCTATTACTTTCCTCTTCTAGGGATTTCCTTATTGCATTCTCAATCTCTTTTTCTTTGTAACCTATGATATTGAAGACTTTGTGAAGGTGATTTTTCTCTTGTTCTAGGTGTTCTTTATCTGAAATTCTTATGGCTCTTATGGATAAGGTGTTAAGAACTCCTAATTTTTGGTTGGGGTGATGATGGGCACTGGCGTAAAGGTAGTTTTCAGTGTGGGTCATTTTTCTCTATACTGAATGTCCAAGTTTCCTGTCTTCTTTTCTATTGATTAGTATGTCTAGGAATGGGATGCTTCCATTATATTAAAGTTCCATTGTGAATTTAATGTCTTCGGATAGATTATTAAGATGTTGGAAGAATTTATTTATCTCTTCTTTCTCATGGGGCCAAAGTACATTAGTATCATCAACGTATCGTTTCAATCTTAGTGGTTTCAGGGGATAGGAATCTATGGCTTTCTTCTCAAAGATTTCCATGTAAAGGTTGGAAATGATGGGGGAAAGCGGAGAGCCCATAGCTACGCCACTAGTTTGTTCTTAAAATTCTCCTTGATAGATAACGAATGTGGAACAAAGACATACCTCAACTAGTTTCGTTGTTTCTGGATCAGCTACCTCTTTGACAACTAGGATTGCTTCGTTAAGAGGGATCTTTGTGAATAGAGAGACAACGTCAAAGCTTATGAGGGTGTCATTCGACTTCACTTTCTCATTCTTAATAATATTAATGAAATCATTTGAGTCTTTTATGAAGGATTATGTGTGACCTACTAAGGGGCCTAAATTTTTTGCGACATATTTGGCAAGCTCATAGGTGGGTGATCCTATCGTATTAACTATAGGTCTGAGAGGAATTCCTTCTTTGTGGATTTTTGGTAGAACATATATTCTCAGGGTGATCTCACTAGTGGGAAGCAATATCTTTTTCGTCCTCTCATTTAAGTTGGAGTTGTTGATGGCTTTCTTCACTTCTCTTATGATTTTTTTAATGGGGTTCTTCAAGATCTTTCTATAACTACCACACGATAATTGTTCGTTCATTTTTGTGATGTAATCTTCTTGATTCATGATAACTGTGGCGCCACCCTTATCGGCTCTTAGAATAACTAAGTTTGTGTTGTTTTAGAGGTTATTTAATTCTATACGTTCTTCTCTGCTAATGTTGCTTCTTTGAGGTTTTGAATTGCAGAGGATAATTGCACAGTCCTGTCTAATCGGGTCCTTATCTTAATCTGCTAGGGTTTTAATGCTATCTTCTATGCAAAAAATGAGGTTGTCAATCAGGATGGAGAAGGGGGAGATCGCGAAATTCAAATCTCTTTCAAGCACGCTCAATTTAGAATGGTTCATTTCATGTGAGGAAAAGTTGACGACTTTCTTAGCACTGCTACTATTGTTTGCGTTGTCTTTTTTGCTGAGTAGTCGTTTAAGATTCAAATCTTTCCCAGCGCAAGATGTTCTATTCATGTTTTCAGCCTTCAGAGCAGCCAATGCATCTACCATTTTCCACAACTCCAGTTCTATGGCGTGAGCGAGTTTTAAATGGAGTTTGAGTGCAGTTTTGGACAGGGAGTCAAGCGCATAACTGTTCTTCCTAATTTTGCCTCTAACTATGGATTTGCCTAATGCGCAAAAGGCCGTTTTGTTCCATTTTTTTTTATCTTATGCTGAATGCACGCGAATTTAGGTAGGACGTTATTATCTCTGCAACGTTTCAGGAAATATAAGTCTGCTACTCTTCTCTTGATTTTAACTCCGAGCTTCTCAAGTTCACGAACTTCATCCAGAATCTCCCTTTCATACAGGGACGTAATCTGATAACTTAGATTTCTGTGGTGAGAGTTTTGTTTTTTAGAAATTATCGGAAGAACCACAATATTCTCAATTTCTTGTCGACATTTCGGATCCACAACATGATCCATCTTCAGGACATAAAAGCCTAAGGAAAATTACAAGAGAAGAACCCTAATAAATAATAAAGTGGAGCAGAGGAAACCTAAAGTCGGCTATGTGAAACCCTAGGTTTTAATAAAATTTTAATAATAAGCATTTAATAAAAAAATTGTTTATTAATATATTAAGTGGTTTTGATTTATTTTGATGATCTTATTAATATTAATATTATTATTAATGTTTATGCTAGTTTTAGGTTAAAATAGGGTTAATTTTAATAATGGTGATATTAATATTATTATTAATGTATTATGCTAGTTTTAGGTTTAAATTAGTGGTAACAAATTCTATAGGAGATTAAGGTAAGAAATCATAAAAAATTTAATGAGTATGTTGGTATTAATTAGGTTAGTTTTAGTTATTAAGTTAGATTAATTTTAATTATAATAGTCTAGGGGAGAAGATAGAAGTTTAGTCTATGTCGGCTAATGTGAAACCTAAATGTCTGCTATGTGAAACCCTAGGATTTAATAAATTTTTAATAATAATTAGGTTAGTTTTAGTTATGAAGTTAGATTAATTTTTAATTTTAATAGTCTAGGAAGAAAATAGGTTAGAACCCAGTACTGGTGCAAGTTCTTGAGTCATGGGGATCAAGCTAATAATATATTCTTTCCCGAATGAGCAGGATCCAACTATCACTAATATCTACACCATTGTCCTTGTTTAGGTTGTCAATATTCTTGTCTTACTGGTGTCTTCTTCCTTGATTCTTACCTGGTGGTATCATGATCTCAAGTCTATCTTTGAAAATATATGTGTTCCTCTTAGCTGATCAAAGAGGTCATCANCTGAAACCCTAATTCACTGTTGACTTCTTCCCTCCAAGTGACTTTTACTTTATTTTATTATTCCTTGATTAAATCACTTAATTAATTAATTAATTAACCATTTTACCTCTAAAAAGTGATTTATCCATCCTTATGGCTTCTTCAGCCACTGAAAGTCACTTCTCACCATCTTATCCTGTAGTTCTCTTCTTCTCGATTCCGATGAACTATCACACTAAGAGGTTTCTCCAAGTGATATGCCCATTATGACCTTCTTAGTGAATTTAATTAAGATATGACCCATAATAAATCAAAATTATGGAAATCGTCAGAATGCAACAAAACCAAAGCCAAGTTGCGCGGATTGGATCCTGATGATGAACAATGCAAGTCGGGCCCAAATAAACCCCTCAGTATCTCCCGAACTCTCTGTCACCCCTATCTGGCTACTCGGGTAGGCATAACACTCTGAAATGTTGTAATGTTATAATGTCCCAAAATGGGGACATTACAGTTTGCGATGTGTGCCCTGGAGAATAGGTTGGTTTATAGAAAAGCAAGGCATTGTAAAATGCAAAACAAACAAGGAAATAGAAGGAAAATGTTGCTTGTCTATATTTTATTTTGCTTCTAAAGCAATGGCAATGAATTTGGTTATGAGAGAGGTACCACCGCAAAGTTCGTTCTAGAAGTTGATTTTTGTTAAAGTAAGAGAGAGTTAGGGTCCAACTAATTTGACCATGTAGAAATGTCTCCAATGTTAATGCCGTAAATACTAGTTTCACCATGGGACACTTAACTTTTTGTCCATGACTTCTATTTTGACCAAATTTGAACCACTGGAAAATAAACACAGTGATTCTATGCATAATTAAGTGAAATATGACCTACTTAAGTTGGACCTATGAAATTTCCATATCTACTTGTACAATTTTCCATTATTGGACTATGGTGGGTTAATTTTGCCCAAGCAGATGGATGGTTCCAACATAAAATAATTGATTGGTGGACAGAGCTATTTGAGTAGTTTCCTCTATAACTTGAATGATTCAGATTGGATGAATTGTTTGAAAATTAAGACTAATTTACTAACAACAACTAATTGGGCAAGTTTTCCAAGAACATTGGAAATAGAAAAAATGAGCTTGCCACGTGCATTAAATTTCCATTGGAATAGCAAAAGCAAGTTCCCCTTACAAGTTGGGTAGATAATTATTTATTTCATATGAGTTCTATGTTTTTCAAAAATTATCGGAAGAACCACAGTATTCTCAATTGCTTGTCGACGTTTCAGATCCACAACAGGATCCATCTTCAAGACATAAAAGCCCGAGGAAAATTACAAGTGAAGAACCCTAATAAATAATAAAGTGGAGCGGAGGAAACCTAAAGTCGGCTATGTGAAACCCTAGGTTTTAATGAAATTTTAATAATAAACATTTAATAAAATTTTTGTTTATTAATATATTAAGTGGTTTTGATTTAATTTGATAATCCTATTAATATTAATATTATTATTAATGTTTATGCTAGTTTTAGGTTAAAATAGGGTTAATTTTAATAATGGTGATATTAATATTATTATTAATGTATTATGCTAGTTTTAGGTTTAAATTAGTGGTAACAAATTCTATAGGAGATTAAGGTAAGAACTCATAATTTTTTTAATGAATATGTTGGTATTAATTAGGTTAGTTTTAGTTATTAAGTTAGATTAATTTTAATAGTCTAGGGGAGAAGATAGAAGTTTAGTCTATGTCAACTTATGTGAAACCTAAATGTCTGCTATGTGAAACCATAAGATTTAATAAATTTTTAATAATAATTAGGTTAGTTTTAGTTATTAATTTAGATTAATTTTTAATTTTAATAGTCTAGGGAGAAAATAGGTTAGAAACCAGTATTGGTGCAAGTTCTTGAGTCCTGGGGATCAAGCTAATACTATCTTCTTTCCCGAATGAGCGGGATCCAACTATCACTAATCTCCAGACCATTGTCTCTGTTTAGGTTGTCGAGATTCTTGATGATTTCAATTGCTTCCCTAATTCATCGTTTAAGGAGGTGGTCTTCTTTTGCTAAGATTTTGGTGTCTTCTAGGCGTATATGATGCTTTGTTGTGAGAGAGTGTTCGACTAATGCTGATGTGCGAGTTAGTTCATTCTTAATGTCAGCACCATGCTCTTTAATCCTGGTGTGAAAAGAGAGGTATGTTTCTCCAATGTAGCATTTGCCACACGAACATTATATTCTGTATACTCCTTTGCAATTATGTTGGTCAAGCTTGTCTTTTACTGATCTCATTTTATGTTTGATGGTATCAAGTGGTCTGAATGAGGTCTTAATCTCTTTCTTGTTTAGGATTTTTGCAATTTTATCAGTGACTCCTTGGATGTAAGGGAGGTAGGCAGTGGGGCTCGGGGTTTGGTTGTTTCTCTGTTGAGGTCTGTTATTTTCCTTTTCTAGGGCTTTCCTTATTGCATTCTCAATCTCTTTTTCTTTGTAACCTATGCTCTTGAAGACTTTGTGAAGGTGAATTTTCTCCTGTTCTAGGTGTTCTTTATCTGAAATTCTTATGGCTCTTATGGATAAGGTGTTAAGAACTCTTAATTTTTGGTTGGGGTGATGATGGGAACTGGCGTGAAGGTAGTTTTCAGTGTGGGTCTTTTTTCTGTATACTGAATGTCCAAGTTTCCCGTCTTCTTTTCTGTTGATTAGTATGTCTAGGAATGGGATGCTTCCATTATCTTCAAGTTCCATTGTGAATTTAATGTCTTCAGACAGATTATTAAGATGCTGAAAGAATTTATTTATCTCTTCTTTCCCATGGGGCCAAAGTACATGAGTATCATCAACGTATTGTTTCCATCTTAGTGGTTTCAGGGGATAGGAATCTATGGCTTTCTTCTCAAAGATTTCCATGTAAAGGTTGGCAACGATGGGCGAAAGCGGAGAGCCCATAGCTACGCCACTAGTTTGTTCATAAAATTCTCCTTGATAGCTAAAGAATGTGGAACGAAGACATATCTCAGCTAGTTTCACTGTTTCTGGATCAACTACCTCTTTGACAACTAGGATTGCTTCGTTAAGAGGGATCTTTGTGAATAGAGAGACAATGTCAAAGCTTATGAGGGTGTCATTTGGCTTCACTTTCTCATTTTTAATAATATTAATGAAATCATTTGAGTCTTTTATGAAGGAGTCTGTGTGACCTACTAAGGGGCCTAAAATTTTTGCGACATATTTGGCAAGCTCATAGGTGGGTGATCCTATTGAATTAACTATAGGTCTGAGAGGAATTCCTTCTTTGTGGATTTTTGGTAGACCATAAATTCTCGGGGTGATCTCACTGGTGGGAAGCAATCTCGTTTTTGTCGTCTCGTCTAAGTTGGAGTTGTTGATGGCTTTCTTCACTTCTCTTGTAATTTATTAGGGTTCTTCTCTTGTAATTTTCCTCAGGCTTTTATGTCCTGAAGATGGATCCTGTTGTGGATCCGAAACATCGACAAGCAATTGAGAATACTGTGGTTCTTCCGATAATTTCTGAAAAACAAAACTCTCACCACAAAAATCTAAATTATGAGTTCTATGTTGTTTTATTGCCATAGTGGTTTATGTAGTAGTCACATTATTAAAATTCAGGGCTACTTAGAAAACAAAACTTCTATGCATTTAGTTACTTGTTTAATTTGAGTACTATTAAGGTTCATGCCAATCCACATGTATGCTATCACTAGACCTTGTATGCATGCATTTTTATTTGATTGATGGCTTAGTGTTTGGATACTATTGAATGATTATTGCACTAATGCTATATGCTTATCTGATTTCCTACAAAACTTGCTTAAAAATTCACAAATGTGTTCAAATATGTGAATGATTTTTTAGACATGAGCATATTAAGAGAGGAATTGACATTATCATGGCTATTATTATTACTGCATTATTTTTTGTGCGTATTTAGAAAAAAATGATTATATCACAAAATTGTGACACCGCATTTTCTCTATCTAAATTTAACTAGGGCAGATGTATTAGATACTTTATGGTTGATGCCCATATCGTAGTCAAATATTAGTATTTTACTGTGAATATCATTTGCACCTTTGAGTAGTATTTCCAATGAATTATTTTATAGAGCTCATATAAAAGATGTCCAAGTCCCTATGCTATCAAACTGATAATACAATGTTGAGTTTAGATTGGATTTAAGATTAAATATGACCTATATTAGGGTTGCATAAGCATGGAACTAGTGCACAAGGAATATAAACATAATATGATACTAAATTGCCACTGTTGCGAAAAAACAAACAAATTTTCCATTGCCTTTCTTGTCACTGAAAACACACTCTATTAGTTTGGGAATCTCATTATTGAATTTTGAAAATGCAAGTTTTTGTTGTCTCTTCTTTGGAGAACACATTTTGTCCTATGCCCATGTTGGACTATGAGTTAGCTTACCTTCAACCATAGTAACCTTGCTCATATCTTGAGTTTCTATGTAGTCGATATGAACCTATTTTTGCATTCTAATGAATATTTTCCCTTGTGTTAAGTTGTTTTGATGAAATAAGCATTGTCATGTGTTAAACATCCAAGGAAATTTTGTTTTAATAGCTTAAGGTTGTCATTGCTTGACCTTTTTTGCATTCCTTTTTACTAAATCTTTTTTAAGATTGCAACAAGATTATAAGATTATATAGGAGGGGGTAACTGTAGTGAAGCTTTCGCTCCCCTAAGTCTTGGTTATAATGTTATTTCATGTTGTATTTCCTAATAGTTTATAGATCTCCAGTTTCCAGTTTTAAAACTCTATACAGGAAAGTTGTTTCACATGCTTCCCTTGTTACATCATCTCAAAATTAGTAAGGTTGCTTATTTTCACTCGATTGCAAGTTGTTTCACACTCCATTAGTCTTATCTTGCTGAATCTTGCTATCTTAGTTTATGACTATATTTTTAAAATATGGAATACAAGAACTCAAATTTCCATATGAAGACTATCAATTGAAATTGAAGACACTTGTATTTATGACTAAGACCTTCTTCAAAGCAAGACACTAGTATGTAGAAAGCTTATTTAGGGAAAACATAGTCCTACAATTCTTAACTTAGGTTATATAATTCATATAATTATAGTCCATGCTTATTATTTTATAAGATTACGACGTTGACACATTATTAAATCTTTTAGAACACATGATGTTGTTGCAATTCGTATTATTGGTATATGGAAGATACACTATGATGATTGCTTGCTCAAGTGCTTGTGTTGGCATGATATCATGTGTGTGAAGCACTAAGCTTGTTTTAGTGCATATAGATGTGAAAATGCATTTTCAATTTGCAAAAAGTAGAATCAAATTCGTTATTCATGGATGTTTCACTTATATAAAACATGAAGCTTCATTTGTAAAATGTATATAATGGTTAAAAGATTGGGTAAAATAGGGAAACTACAATGATTATACAACACATCTATGATGACCTTCGAGGACGTTTCTTAATGGATTTATCAATCCTTTAAACCTTTTATTTTGACACATTTAAGTGGATGGATATTATTGATTTTGTTTGAAAATAACTAAATCTAACTAATTAAAACAACTTGGAAATTTCTATGGATTTACCATTGATGTGAAGTGTTGTGTTTTCTAGCTTGTGGTTAATGTTCTATTGCAGCATGTATGTTAGAGTCTTGCATGTTGTACGGATTATTTTATCAAAATCACAACTTCAAATTTGATATTTCAAGAGTTTATGAAGCTTTTTCCTTATCGGTGATAGATAAAGGAAGGCTTAAAACCTGTTAAGTGCCAAATCTTGAACATTAAATAGTGTTCAAGAGAAAAACATGTTCTCTTAAGATAGGTAATGAACTACTTCAATTAATGTTTGAATTTTGATATTTGTTTCTATGTTGTGAGATCAACACTTGCGAACAAGTTGCAAGGTCAAAGGTAATGTATATAACAAAGAGATAAACCACGATATACACTTTGAAGAGGAAACCGATAGGTTGAAAAATGTTTCTTTTAAAACACACTTTATTTAATTTTCAAAGTTGAATTGCAAAGCATTTTTGCATTGAATGATTTTGCATAGTTATTTAAAATTTATGAGTTGTTAGTAATTTATTCACAAGCTCTAAAAGCATTATATGAATATTATTACCTTTAGGTTGGAGGTTTGGAACATGGAAATTGGATGGTTTATTTGTTGAATTATGCTAATATTGGTAAGAGTTGGATATATCCCGAATGATTCCAAAAATTGAGCATTTTTAATCTTCTAAACCTTATGAGATGGAGACGATTGTTTTGATGCATTTTGAGCATGAATTTGAAATTTAAAATGAGGATTACATAGTGTAATATGTTTTTTATTCAATGTATTTTTGTTATATTCATAAGCCTTGGAAATAAAATAGGACTTGTGATATTTATTAGTTGTATAATTCATCACTCATTTTGCAATAATGTTGAATTTTTAATTGATGGCAATGTTTATAAAAAATGCTAAATATTTAAATTAGTTCAATGAATTGTATGATACCTTTTTTTCGTAGTATTATTGCTATTGCAGTAGCAACTAGGGATGATAGAGTCGTCCCATGATCTTTGAAGTTGCGGTTGTTCAATTTTTTTTTTCTCCGAAGGAAAAAAGCGTAAATTTTATTAATATATATAAAATTTACATTCTGAAGAATGCATGCTAAGGCATGCATTTAAATCCTTTGTCTTATAGCCATCTAAAGAACTAACATCAGAGGCTGTGCACAAATTCCACAAAAAGGGGTTCCAATAAAAACTCCTTACACAAACTGTAACTTGTAACTTCATGTTTTAACAGGATTCTAGAGGATCTGCAACAAAAAGAACTATGAAAATCTGAACATACTATGTGGATGATCACTGTGAGGAATTGAGATCCATCCCCCATTAAAGTAGCTAGTCCAATCCTTGATCCAATAAAGAGGAAAACAAAATAATTATTGTAATAACCATGAACCGAGGCAAAGAAAGACAAAACTTGATGAAGATCCACTGCTTGATCATATCTATTCTATAAATAGCCGATGGAAATTCTCATAGCTCTGACCGTCCTTGAATTCTAAAATGTGCCACTGCCCGTGAGCCAATAGAGAACCTTCTTTAGATAAGGAGTCTGCCTTGACATTCGTTTCCCTGTAGAAATGATTGAAGGACATATTTGTGAATAAATTTGTAATTGTAAAGACTTCATCCAGAATAGGAGAGAGTATAATATTATGACTCTGTTGGGTTTTCCTCATCCAGTTGATGACCAACGTCGAGTCTCCAAAAATTTGAAGGTTTGAGATCTCCTTTTCACAAGCAAAAGTGAGCAAAAGCTTTAGAGCCAAAAGTTCTGCAAAATTATTTGTTCCTTGGCCCAAGCCCCACTTTTAATTGAAATAATGTGAATGGGATAAGAGAAGGAATCTCCCAACCCCACAATGGGCTCCATTTTCTTTGGAAGAACCATAAAAAAAATCCCATGGCCGGGAAAAATCAATCTGTTCCACCACCACCTTCTTGGGAGGAGGAGCATCCTTTCCTTGAGGGAAATGTGCAAGGATTGTGAGGCTTTGGGAAAAAAATATATCAGGAAGGGAAGCCTCATCCTTAAAAACAGAGGCATTACGAGCAATCCAAATTCCCTAGAGAATAATTATGGGGAGTGCCTTGATGTTTTTATATCTGTGGTCCTATAACCAGGTTCTCCAGGCCTCTTCAATGGAAGACCCAAGCCAATTGCAAGAAAAACCCAGTGAAGAAGATATAACTCTCTAGGTTTGTATAGAAAAGGGGGACATTAAGAAAATGTGAGTAGAAGTTTCCTCATTCCCCTTACATAAAGGGCACCATCCCGACCCTTCCAATCCTCTGAGTTTCATTCTATCCCAAGTGGGAACCTTTCTCCCGATGAGACACCACATGAACATCCAAGCCTTTAGTGGGAATTTGGATTTCCAGAACCCCTTCCACCACCAATCAGGAGCCTGTGGTATGAGATTGATCATTAAGAAGGAATAGCCATCTTTTGGGGTATAGACCCCAAAAGGACTGAATTTCCAAATTAGTTCATCATCTTGGTCTTTGATTCCGATATGGCTCATTTGGAGAGACCTGATGTAAGCACTCCAGTGAACAAAGAGCTATTCTTCCAACTTCAAATCTTGTGCATATTTCCAACTCTGTCTCCAAATCGTCGTTTGCTGTTCATCTGCAATCTGATTTAGATGGAAAAATCCCATCTCATGCAATCGATCGATTAAAACCCGAGGAAGGATATGATGACCATTGTTGCCCGACCATGGATCTCTACCAATCCCGAGGGAATTACCTTTTCCGACCTTCCAAGAAATTCCTTGGCTAATAACCATAAAATATTTGATGAGGGCCTTCCACATGATAGAGTTGTTTTGGAAACTATGTGTCATCCTTCTAATCCATTCCACCAATGAATCCTGGCTTATATATTTTTGGGTAACTACCTTCAACCATAAATTTTCTGAATGGATCAACCTCCATCCCATCTTGGCTGCAAGGGCAGTGGAAACATTTTGGAGATTTTTCAGTCCCCATCCTCCCAACAACTTTGGCATAGCTAGAGAGTCCCATTTAACCCAGGGAATCACAAAACTCTCCTTGTGACCCCAAAGAAATTTGAAGCATAACTTCCTTGTTTTGTCCAGAGTACCTTTTGGAATCCAAGCCATAGAAATCCAATAGACTGGAATTGCCTCAAGTACAGAGTTTACTAGAATCAACCTACCAGCTTTGGATAACCACTTGAAACTCCAAGATTTTAGTATTTTTTCGAGCTTTGCAAGTAACTAATTCCAATCCGATTTTGTGTAGGAGTTTGGTTTTATATGAAAGCCCAAATACTTTAAACCTTCTTCAAGGGGATTTTCCGCAAAGGAAAAGAGGGATTTGTAGATCAATACTTCCTCTAGGTCCATAAGATGTGTCGAGAGAGTAGATTTTGAGATATTTATTTTCATTCCCGTAGCCCTGCTAAAAAGGTCTAGGATGGAACCCCAATTTTCGACATCTCATCTTAATCCACTGTAGAGAATTAGTACATCATCTACAAAAAGAAAATGGGTGAGGGAAAGATAGTGGGTAGGAGGAATACCCGAGGAACTTATGTTATTCTTAGCTTCAGATAAAGCCCTGCTTAGACCTTTAGCTACCAACAAAAAAAGAAGAGGGGAAAGATGGCATCCTTGCTGGAGCCCTCTCTCTGTAGGAAAGAAAGGTGAAGTCGCCCCGTTTATGAGCACAATGAAGGAAACTGAAGTGATTCAACTCATGATACAATTTATAAAGGAAAAGCCAAAGCATAGATGAGTGAGAAGCAATTTCAAGAAAATCCAAACGACTTGATCATAAGCCTTTGAAAGATCAATCTTTAGCACTGCTCCTTTTAGCCTCTGAGTCTTTATACTGTGCATAGATTCCTGGGAAACACCCGTTGCTTCATGGATCTGTCTACCTTCCAAAAAGCCGAACTATTCTTTGGATATAGATTTAGAGAGGATACCTTTGATTCTTCTGCTGATGATTTTTGGAATTATTTTATAAATGAAACTACACAAAGAAATGGGCCTGTACTCATCCAAACTTTCTGGAGCATCCTGCTTTGGAATTAAAGCGATGAAAGTGACATTGAAAGGAGGGTGGATGAATCCATTTACTTTGGAATCTTCTATAACTTTGAGAATATCTTGTCCGATGATATCAAAAAGACCCACATAGAAATCCATGGACCAACCATCATGACCCATACTTTTGTCTTTTTGAAAACTGTGGAGGACTTCTTTTAATTCTTCTTCCGTTACTTCAGCCATTAGGTCCAGATTTTCCTCCTCTTCTACAAAATGGGGGAAGTATAATGCCATCTAAAGGATGGTATCTATGGATGCCCTTCTGTCTCCTGTATATAATGATTTCAAGTGTTGTGCCTGAGCCTTTCCAAATATTCAAAGGAAGAGATATGCCTTCCCGATTGATCCTTTATCCCCCATATGGTGTTTGCCAATTTCCTGCCTTTTGCATAAGCTTGGAAAATTTTTGTATTTTCATCCCTGCTATGAAGCCACAATGCCCTACTCTTTTGTCTCCATTATTCTTCCCTATCTTGGAGAAGCTCTCTTCTATTCTTTTCCAGGGATAAGAGGGCCTCTTTTTCTATTGGGGTGGAAAAACCTCCTTTTTTAGATTCATAGAGGGATTGAAGTGCTTCTTCTGTGCTTATAATGTCTTGTTCCAGCTGTTGTTTTTCCTTTTTTCCCAAGATTTTGTGGCAGTTTGTAGGGATTTTAAATTCCTTGCAAATTGGAAAACAACACACTCTGTTGGCCATAATGGAGCCCAAACTTCCTTTACCAACTTTATGAAACTTTCCTCTTTTAACCAACCATATTTAAATTTGAAAGGGCTAGCTGGTCTTCTGGTGGCTCCTGCTATCTCCATAAAAATTGGGTAGTGATCCGATTCCCCTCCCGACCCTACCAATTGTCTGAATAGAATAGGCTCTTCAACCAATAAATTTGAGATCAAAAAGTGATCCAGTATCTTTTCTATATGATCTTCTCCCAAGCACTTATTTCTCCAAGTGGGGCCAAGCTTTGTAGGGGAAATATCAATCATCCCTACCTCCCTTAGCTTCTGCACTATGAAATCTAAGAGAGAATCAGCTTGGAACCTGTTAGAAAAGTAGGTGTTCTCATTTCACCATAGAAAATATAAAAATATTGTCACCCAACCATAGGACGAAGCCATCCTCGAGCACCTTAACCTTGATAAAGAGAATAATTCCAGAATCAAACCCTAAAAACAATAGCCAACCAAGGTAGCACACCTCTCTCCAGAACTATCATACCAAGAAGAAATTCCAAACCATAACCAAAGATAAAGTCCAAGCCAAAACTAAAAATGCTAGTTGCAGCAGTTGCAGCTGCAACTCCTCTCCAAACTAGCACACCACTGGTCTTATGCAGTTGTGAGGGGGAGAGTGACACATGAGCTCTAGTGCCCTCTTATTTATAGTCCTCCAAGTGACCTAACTGGGCCAACTTCTACTCCTGGAGGATAATAACTTAATATCATATTTTCTCTTGAGCTGAATTGTCTTCTAGGGTTCTTATCCAACAATTTAGGGTTTCTCTAGCTTCCTGGAATATTCTAGTCTCGTCAAAGGTTACATGTGGAGGCTAATACCTCCCACAACTACCATAATATCAACAATCCCTCCTAGCTAGGGAGGTATTAAAGGAAATGGTCTTGAGCACAAACAAACCATTCAACTGGTAGCATCATCATAGCCACAGAGGCTATCTCATGATCAAATCATGAGCACCATCATCACTATCAATATCATTTTATAGAATCAACTGCATCAACTCTCAAATCCATAATCCATCTGGGTAATTGGGCATGATGCTGAACAAGTCACTCACTCCACAAAATGATACAAGAACCATTCTTCTAATACAGACATATGTCCTAGAAGAGTAACTGTTCCAACAGATGCTGGGAGCCACGCCATGGGATACAAAGACTATTCTTCTAATCCAAACATACGTCCGAGAAGAATGACTATCCTGGACCATTTTCCACATGGAGAATGTCTGTCCATCATCATACTGACTATCCATCTAGCTGTTAATTATATCTAACACTAGTGGTAGTCTCCATGGCAATCAAAACAATTCCATTCAATAGAACACAACTGTGCATATCCATAGTAGTAAACAACTACTACCCAGTGGTAGACAACCACTCCTAGTAGCACACAAATACTAACCAATGACACACAATCACTACCAGTGGATCACATCCACCAAAGTAGCATACAACTACTGTCTAGAGACATACAGTCTCCACAAAAATCATATCATTTGATATCAACCTGCATAAAAAAATATCATGATATAAACTGAGTCATCTGGGCCATCCTTCCACTCACATCTGTGAGATCTGGAAGAGCATCTTCCCTTAGAAAGTAAAACATCAGCCATGGGATATCTGGACTATTCTTCCCAAGCATAGAAGAATAACTGTCCCTGATTTATGAGATTGGACCATTCACCTAACTGGGCCATTCCTTCGACACTAATCATAGTGCAACCTGGAGAGAATGAGTCTATCCTAGGGAATGTCTGTCAATGATTTTTGAACCTGGACCATTCACCTAACTGGGCCATTCCTCCGGCACTAATCACAGTGCAACCTAGAGAGAATGAGTCTGCCCTAAGGAATGACTGTTCAGACCATTTCCTAAGGAAACAACCATCGTGCACCAACCTCCAAAACATACTATTCTTCGAAACTTCTCACAACTGTGAACTTCAAAAGAATGACTTCCCGACGAGGTGCATCATTCTACTTGACCACTACTTAGAGTGAATTCCTAGAAGAATGACCATCCTAGACCATTCCCCCACACTAGCCACAAGGGGAATCAATGTCTATGGTACATCAACAATCTATCATACCATTTTCATTACGAAAATGACTGTCTAATCTGGACCATTTTCCAAACTGGAAAATGACTTTCCGTCAGAAATCTCGAACCACTTTCCAAACTGGAAAGGAACTGCCCATCCTGGACCATTTTCCGAACTGGAAAATGACTGTCCATAAATCAAATAACATATTAGTGCTTCCTCCCGACATGGGAGTAATCACTTCCTTTTCCAATAAGGAATTCATCTCCATGTGCCCCAACTTGTCTCTTAAGTACGCAAACTTTTCATCTTGGATAGAGGCTTTACCAAAATATTTGCTATCTACTCATTTGTGGAGATATACTGGAGAACCACTTCTCTCTTTTGGAATTTATCACGAAGAATATAATTCTTGATCTCAATGTACTTCGGCCTATCATGGAAGACCGGTTTCTATGAAAGATTCACATAGCTCTGATCATTACAATGTATCATGGTCGAATTCAACACTAGATCAGACGGTCCATAAATCAACTTATTGCTTCTGTACAAGCATCATAATGTTAGGGACCTAACATCCCTAAACCCTCATGTAGGTAGAATAATATAATTCCATGTAATAAAGTCCAATATTAATAAGGCCTAGCAATAAGGAAGAATAAGTCAAATGTAAGAAGACCTAATAAAAGCTTTCGCTTCTAGAAGGATCTTCCTCTAGATTGGTCTTTTGAATAGATAGATTTATTATAAATAGAAGTAGAAGGTATGAGAAATCTTGTCTTGGATATTATTGTAATAGAGATTTGCTCTGCTAGGGGTTGCCCCCTTGAAGAGGAAAGTGAAAATTGCTATTAGTAATCAAAGTGCTCATTCTGGTGTTATCTTGGTCTTGTTCTGGTATTATTCTGGTATTGTTATGGTTATATAATTGTTTCTATGCAATTTCTAGCTAAAATATTTTTGTTCTGCATACTATTTTATATTTGGAATACTACAAGTGGTATCATAGCACCTTCCTCAACAAAAAATTGTGGGTTAAATTTTTTCAGGGTAGAGACGTATTCCAACGTCTTAAAGCTACAAATATCTGTCATTACACGCATAAACCCACAATAGGGGAGTCATACACGCAGAAAATACAAGAGGTACTTAAGCGCACATCTATTGGCCACCCTTGTAACCCTTGTTGGTACCCCTTCGAGTGGTAGCACATCAGACACCACCTGTATATGGATCGACCTAGATTTCCTGAATCCCTCCATAGATAAACCGATCGACCACCTGACTGATATAGTGTCACCGAGAACAACAATTGGGAAGATACTCTCTAGTACCTGGGTAGTCGGGTAGTACGACTAAGGGCACGATCTATCCTCCTTAGCTGGTGCCCTGAGATATTGGGCCGATTACTACTGTTGGACCTCACACGTATATCAGAGAGATATAGCATAGGGAAAACCCTTGTGTGTAGAAACCCTGAATATCCTACCCCTGGGGACGAAAACAAAAATAGAACAGACAAGATCTGTTTCCGCGCAACTGTGCCTTCTGCATTTTGGTTGCAAAATTACTACACATTTCTTCCTGTTAAGCATTTGGGCATTTTTTCACTGCAATATTATTCAGGTCGGAGTATAACCGACACACTTATTTGGGACATATCCCACTGAGTTCCTCTCTTTGCCTGGATTCTAGTGATACCTATCATTTTTAACATAATTTTTTTGTGTGGACCCGACCCTTCTCCAACACCCTTATTTGGCCCCTATCCCATTGGATTCCCCTTTTTTCCTTGATCGTAGTGGTACCTATCATTTGAAACCCTTCTTCTCAGTGGTCCCACACACCCCTCCATACCCCTTTTGTTTCCCCTATACCATTTTCCTGCCCCATTTTCCAAATGGCTACCACAAGAGCCCAATAACTCAATACCTTGATTGCTGACAACCACCAGAACAAGGAATACATCAAGACTATCACTGCCAACATTAGCTCAATCAATTTGTCTATTGATATCCTCAAGGAACAATGTTCCCACATCGAATACCTTAAAGACCTCAAATCCACCTTTGAACACTTCATGGGACATTTCTAGAACCCTTCCTCTTCTGAACAACCATATTATTAGGATGACCATGACTCTTCCCATTACCAAGGTCCTCACACTACCCACTTTTCTCGAGACCTTCGCCCTCCCCGAATTGAGGTGAAAAAATTTGATGGATCAGATCCCACAGGCTGGGTCACACAAATGGAACATTATTTCTATTTGCATGAAATTACTGATGATTTATCCAAGCTTCATTATGGTGTCCTATATCTGGATCCATAACGATGGAAATGGTGAAAAAAGGCACACCAAGGGTATGTTTCTTGGACACAGTTTGTGGCCGAACTTTATGACCTCTTTGACTCTGACACCCACCATTTAGGCCATTTGACCAAGTTAAAGCAGTCTAGGACAATGGAAGACTTTATTGTCGCATTTGAGCACTTGACTTTCAGAACATAGGGCATGTTAGATGCTTTCTTTAGGGAATGCTTTATCAGTGGCCTCAAAGATGAAATTCATGCCCATGTTCTCATGACACACCCCCAGACTTGGTTGGAAGCTACTCAACGAGCCAAGGACGCCCAACAGATTGTCTCCTCCCAGACCCACAAACTCTCCTTTCCTCCTTGCCCTAAACCCACCAATTTTGTTCCTCTTGCAACTCCCCTCAAGATCCAGAAATTAACGAGGGATGAAATGGATGAACGTCAACTCAAGGGTCTTTGTTATAATTGTGAAGACAAATATTTTTCCAGGCACAAGTGTAAGGAACAAACTATTTTTATGGCTGTGACTGAGGATCTTTCCGAAGAATATGTATTTGTTTTTCCTGTGGAGGAATTACCACCACCATCTGACCCCACCCCACCCTCTAACCCACCTGAAGTTGACCTGATGATTTCACTTAATTCCCTCACTGGCTTCTTTGCTCCCCAGACTCTCAAATTAATTGGTTACATCAAAAATAGGAAAGTCATCATCCTTGTGGATATTGGTAGCACCCATAACTTTATTCATGACTGCATTGCCCAAGAAGTCAATTGTTACATCCCTGCCATCAATAATTTTCAAATCATGTTTGCCAATGGTGGTTCCATGAAATGTAGGGGGCAATGTGAAAATGTGCGACTCCAAATTGGTCAGTATCACCTGAAATCCCATATGTTTGCTATAGACATGGGTGGTTGTTAAATTTTTCTTGGTGTCGAATGGTTATGCACTCTAGGTCCCATTCTCATGGATTTTAAGGACTTAATGATGCAATTCAAATAGTAGGGACAACAATATAAGTTCCAAGGAATCACATCAGTCTCCCTTGAGATCATTAGTGCCCTAAAAATCTTAAGATTTTGCATGGTTTTCTGGGTTTAACGAGCTACTATAGGAAGTTTGTTTGGAATTATGGAAAGATTGTGTTAACACATATCCTTGTTATTCCGCCTCAGCTCCTGCATGTTGACACCCACATATTCTCAGTTGCCATTTTGTCACCACAACCTCCTGCCTGGTCTTCGTCCCGTCAACTTTCATGCCGTTTGCGCTAGATCCTCGTCAACATCCAACGCAGATCCAATGGCCAAGAGTAGGGTAAGGCCGCCATGTTTCCAAGTGCTGAGTTGACTCAGGGCTATCTGGACTCTGAGAAAGACATTTAATGAAGTTGGGGAGTGGTGGTTGAACATTGTTTCCCCCATAAATGGAAAGGTCAAAAGGACTGTCAACAAGTCGGCTCATCTGCAGGTCCCTCTTGGAACCCAAAATTCAGCAGGAGCTATCCGATTCAGAGGGATGTGTGGTACTAGATCCAAGGATTCACGGTTTCACAAATCAAAGGTTTTAGCATGGAGTCATTTTGATATTTTGTAATGGTCGATGGTTGAGATAAGCTCCTGCATTGTAAAGCTTTGATGAAAGCTCTAGTCATCTGTTATGTAATAGGATTTGAGATTTCCTGTTTAATATAAGTCAACTTCTTTCCATCTCTCTGTAAAAGATGTGTTAGAACACTCGGGCATCGAGAATCCGGTCGAGGGTCATATGATGTTGTTATGAAGGTTTGATTTCAGCAGTATTGTGACCAGTTTTAATCAGTTCATTTTGTTATGTTTTTCCCTCTCACATTGAAGAGCTCGGGCATGGATGATCCAGTTGAGTTGTTGTAGCTGCATCGTGATGTATGTTTGATCATTGTGCTGTTATGACTGTGTTGCTTAAATATACTTTAGTGTCTGAAAATTTGAATCCAAGAGGATCTTGTGTTTGAGTTTTTCCTCCTTAGGCTGTTGGAAGACCTGATGTCCATAGAATACCTCTACATTATCCTCACCAAGTATTCCTTCTATTCACCTTTAATCCAAATTAATGATTGAAGTTGATCAAGAGCTCACTTGCCTGTGCACGCCAGTCCATTTTTTCGAGTTAAAGCAATATCATCTTGAGTCTCCTTCCCATTTGACCTCTTTAAAATTATTTGTGACATACAAACTAATCGGTACTGGGTTTACTCTCTCTTCAATCAGAGAGTGACTTCTAGTGCTAACATTTCTGGTGCCGTTGCCGGGGATGAAAGTGAAGCTATCTTCCCTAGGAGAACGACAAAGAGCTTCTGATTTTGAAGGTGGATCAGATATCAGAACCATTGAAGATTGCAGCTTGCACCTGGCGACTCCACCATCAAAGACTCCACTGGGGAGGATCCTGTTGACAGAAAAATGACCATACCAAAGGGAAAGACCAGGTATCAGTCTATGAGTTTTCTTCATGAAGTCTCGTTCTTCTTTATCAACTCATTTCTCTCTTTCCCTTCACATATCAAGAGGATTATCCTCTGCTTTGTATATTCAAATGACAATAAGCCTTCCTTCATTCATCCATCCTTGGAAGAATAAGACATGCTCTCTTCTTGTTTTGTAGATGTCGATCCTGTGTCTTCACCTCAGCCTATTCATAAAAGTGAGATCTGTATTGCATCTCCTCTCGAAATTGATCACCCTTGTAGCCTTGAGGAGGTTGAAAATAATTCACAGTCTTCTCAAATCTTGTTACCCTCCGTTATTCTTGCTGAGCCTTTCCATCAACTTGTTAATCCTCATGATCAACCCACTATTTTTCAAATTAAAATTAGAAATAAGTTGTTTAAACCTCTGAGGCTGGCATATCCCTTAACCCTTATCCTCTTGATTCCTTTGATTATCTTCCTCGGTTTTATGGGGAGGATCATGTTACAGCTGAGAGGCACTTGGGGGCCTTTGATAACTTTATTGATCAGTTTGAGATCGTTCTTGATTATGTTACCATGAGGTTGTTCTCACATTCCCCGTCTGGAGATGTTGCTATGTGGTTTAGATGTCTGGAGGCTCGTTCTATTGGTTCTTGGACTGAGCTATGCCATGCTTTTTTAAAGTGTTGGGGTGAGAACAAATCCCTTGATCAATACTGGTTTGATTTTAATGCCTTGAGGAGAGGGGAAGAGGAAGCCTTGGATGTATTCAACATGAGGTTTTACAACGTTTATCATAGTATGCTTGTGGATATCAGACCCACAGAGACCGTTTCCATGGTGTACTATGTCATGGCTTAGCATCCAGAGCTTGTCCTTCTCTTGAGAGAAAGGAAATATTCATCGTTAAGACATCTGTTTGAAGATGCTGTAGAGGTCAAAGAGAACATCAGGGCTAGCAAGTGGGTTCATAGGCAGGCATAACTTGAAAATTTGCATGTACATGAGCAAGAAGACTGTCAATCTGTTTCAGATTCTGAGCAAGAAGATAGTGAATATGAATCAGATATGGAAAAAAAACAAGGAAGTAGGTATGATTCATAGTTGGAATTAGGTTCTTCAACATTTGCATATTTTTCTATGGGAAGAAATGCATATAAATCTTATGATCAGTTTCCAGAACATTTTGAGCATGTAGCAGTGGATGATTGCATAGATAACTGTATTTTCTTAGCTGATCATAGTTATGATGTTCTAAATCTTGCTTCACCTTTATCTTGTGACCATTCTTATGAAGAAGAGACGAAAACTATTGATGATCAAAGTTGGTTTCAAAAGAACAAGGACATTTATTTGCAAACAGAGATAATTTTACAAAGGAACAACCTGGTCTTCTAAAGCAACCAGGATTTTGTCGCATTATTCATGATCCTGTGGCCATATACATGGAGTCATACATTTCATATTTTCTGAAATTTTCAAATTGCATTACTTCACCAATACTCACATGCGAGTATGGTGTTATGAAAGGTTTCCAGGACCACACTATAGAGCCTTTTCCTTTATTAATTAAGGAAAAGCATCGGGTGGAAATCAACTATCCTAGACTCGCAGAAAACATAGAGAAACATGTAAAGGAGGAGCTTAGTGGGCAGTTTATCTCCTGTCCATAACCTATAATTGAGAAGGTATCACCTGGTATCAGCTAGCC
Organism: Picea sitchensis; assembly: GCA_010110895.2. Lineage (NCBI taxonomy): Eukaryota > Viridiplantae > Streptophyta > Pinopsida > Pinales > Pinaceae > Picea > Picea sitchensis. The sequence goes on from SNQJ01S0007166.1 coordinate 187,725, forward strand.
TGCATCAGTTCTCCACCCACCTGTTCACTCTGAGAACATCACACGACGGGTAAGCCGCAATAAAGGACATGAGTTAATTTCTTACCAGTTGAGTTCCTCTGATTATAAATTTTGTGACTCTGTGGGATTATATATGGAGATGTGTTTTCCAAAAGCATTGGAGACTACAGATTTATTCACCTTATCATCATTTGGGGGTATACTCAGTGTTCCAAGCCATGTCCTCATTTTTCTATCATACTTCCTTAGCCTTTTGTGGATTATCTGCAGTAAATAAAAGGATGATATTACCAAACAGTCTGGATGGCTATGGTGGAAGTTTGATTTCACCTAGCGCTTTTAAAAAATCAGTTAGCTTAGGTTTTTGTACATAAATAAGCTCTATTAGGAGAAGGTGTGTTTGCTTTATGTCTGTAAGAAAAATAGTGTGTGGGTCGGCTTGGATTCCTCAGCAGCATGTTTTTGAGCATGACTCCATAGCCCAATACTAAGGCACCGAAACTGCAAAAAGAGTTGTTAGAGCCTAGCAGGGAGGACTCTATCCCCCATGGAGTCTAATTTTAACGCATATCCTTGTTCTTCCACCTTAGCTCCTGCATGTTGACGCCCACGTATTCTCATTTATCGTTTTGTCACCACAACCTCCCACCTGGTCTTCGTCCAGTCAACTTTCATGCCGTTTGCACCAGATCCTCGTCAACATACAACGTAGATCCAGATGGTCAAGAGAAGGGTAAGGCCGTCACGTTTCTAGGTGCCGAGTTGACTCAATCCTATTCAGACCCTGAGAAAGACGGTTAATGAAGTTGGGGAGCGGTGGTTGAACATCGTTTCCCCCATAAATGGAAAGCTCAAAAGGACTGTTAGCAAGTCGGCTCGTCTGTAGGTCCCTCTCGAAACCCAAAAATCAACAGGAGTTGTCCGATTCAGAGGGACGCGTGGCACCAGATCCAAATATTCGTGGTTTCGCAAATCATAGGTTTTAGCATGGAGTCATTTTGATATTTTGTAATGGTCGATGGTTGAGCTAAGATCCTGCATTGTAAAGCTTTGATGAAAGCTACTGTTATCTGTTATGTAATAGGATTTGAGATTTCCTGTTTAATACAAGTCAACTTCTTTCCATCTCTCTGTTAAAGATGTGTTAGAACACTCGGGCATGGAGAATCCAGTCGAGGGTCGTATGCTATTGTTATGAAGGTTTGATTTCAACAGTATTGTGACCAGTTTTAATCAGTTCGTTTTGTTATCTTTTTCCCTCTCACACTGAAGAGCTAGGGCATGGATGATCCAATCGAGTTGTTGTAGCTGCATCATGATGTATGTTTGATCATTGTGCTGTTATGACTGTGTTGCTTAAATATACTTCAATGTCTAAAACTTTGAATCCAAGAGGACCCTGTGTTTGATTTTTTCCTCCTTAGGCTGCTGGAAGACCTGATGTCCATAGCAGACCTCTACATTCTCCTCACCAAGTATTCCTTCTATTCACCTTTAATCCAACTCACTGACTGAAGTTGATCAATACCTCACTTGCTTGTGCATACCAGTCCAGTTTTCTGAGTTAAAGCGATATCATCTTGAGTCTCCTTCCCATTTGACCTCTTTAAAATTATTTGTGACATACAAACTGATGGGTACTGGGCTTACTCTCTCTGCAATCAGAGAGTGACTTCTAGTGCTAACAGATTGCAACTCCTCTCACTTCCCTTTTTAAAAAGAATGATTTCACTTGGACTTTAGATGCAGATCATGCCTTCCAAGCCTTAAAAGATGCTATGTGCTCGAACCTTGTCCTAGCACTCCCAAACTTCACAAAGACATTCGTATTGGAATGTGATGCTTCTGGGAAATGAATTGGAGCCATCCTCATGCAAGATGGTAGGCCCTTGGCCTTTATTAGAAAACAACTTTTAGAGCGACATTTGAGCCAATCCATTTATGAAAAGGAAATTTTATCTATTCTGAATGCTGTGGATATCTGGCATCCTTATTTATTGGGTCAATGATTCCAAATCAAAACTGATCATCAGAGTCTCAAGTATTTCCTGGAACAACGAATTTCATCCCCAACGCAACAAAAATGAGTGACCAAGTTATTTGACTATGATTATGAGATCATTTACAAGAAGGGAAAGGAAAATGTAGTGGCCGATGCTCTTTCCCAGAAATATGAAGAAGACGGGTCCCTTTTCTCCCTCTCCTTCAGTGTACCAGATTGGATCCAAGTTGTTCGTCAGGAATGGTTGCAAGACCCCAAAATTTCTAGCTTGCTCCACCAATTGCAACAAAATTCTTCAGTCTCTTCAAGGTACTCTTTGAATAATGAAGAGCTTCTCTACAAAGGACATTTGTATTTATGCAATAAATCCCAACTTAAATCCACAGTTCTTTCTGAACTTCATGCCTCACCCACAACTGGGTATTCAAGATTTACCAAAACCTATGAACGGGTCAAACATTCTTTTTTCTGAGAGGGTATGAAACATGATGTCCACACCTTTGTGGCTAAATGTGAGGTCTGTCAATGCAACAAGGGAGAAACTATCAAATCTACGAGCACACTCCAACCGCTTTCGATTCCCCTTGTTATTTGGTGAGATATTTCTATGGACTTCATTGTAGGCTTACCTAAATCGGGAAATAAGTCATTCATCATGGTGTTCGTCGATTGCCTCTCCAAATATGATCATTTTTGTGCTCTTCAACACCCATTCACAGCCACCAAAATGGCTCAAATATTCATGGATAATATCTTCAAGCTTCATGGCATGCCTAATTCTATTGTCTCTAACCGAGACCCCACTTTCACCAACAATTTTTGGCAAGAATTTTTCAAGCTATAGGGCACACAATTTCATCTTATCACTACCTATCACCCCCAGACAAATGGCTAGAATGAAGTTGTCAACAAGTGTTTGGAAACATATTTGAGGTGTTTTTCATCTGAGTGGAAAAATAGGTGGGCTTAATGGTTACCCCTAGATGAATGGTGGTACAACACCTCTTACCATACAACTGCTCACATGACTCCTTTTGAAGCAGTCTATGGCCAAAATCTTCCATCAGTTCTCTCCTATATGGCATGGGTCTAGAAGGTTTTGGAGGTTGACACAAATATTACAATCCGCGAGGCTATTCTTTATGCCCTCAAAGACAATTTGGTCATGGCTCAGAATTGCATGAAGCAACAAGACGATCAAGGTTGTTCTGAACACCATTTTATTGAAGGGGACCAGGTATTTCTTCGACTACAACCTTATAAGAAAACTTCATTCAAATATCAACACTGTCAGAAACTTGTGCCCAAATTTTATGGTCCTTATACAGTGCTCAAGCATGTGGGATCGGTGGCCTATCAATTAGCTCTACCTAGTCAGTCGAAGCTCCTTCCCGTTTTTCATGTTTCCTTCTTAAAGAAGGTGATTGTAACTAAGTGCCAAACTCAAACTAGTCTCCCTAAGTTGGATGAAGAAGGTTCCATATGGTTGTAACCACAAGCATTCTTGGCCTAGTGAGAGTGTCGTATACGTCAACGCACCATCCAAGAAGTGTTAGTCCAATGGAAAGATACCCCTATAGAATATGCCACCTGTGAGTCGACCACCATTATACAACAATTCCCTCATCTGAAGCCTTGAGCACAATGTTTTTCTTTAAGGGGGAGGGCATGTTAGGGACCTAACCTCCCTAGCCCCTCACATAGGTAGAATAATAAAATTCCATGTAATAAAGGCCAATATTAATAAGGCCTAGCAATAAGGAAGAATAAGTCAAATGTAAGAAGACCTAATAGAATCTTCTGCTTCTAGAATGATCTTCCTCTAGATTTTTCTTTTGAATAGATAGATTTAGTATAAATAGAAGTAGAGGGTATGCAAAATCTTGTCTTGGATATTATTTTAATAGAGCTCTGCTCTGCTGGAGGTTTCCCCCTTGAAGAGGCAAGTGAACATTGCTATTAGTAATTAAATTTCTCATTCTAGTGTTATCCTGATATTGTTTTGGTATTATTCTGGTTATATCATTGTTTCTCTTCCATTTCTAGCGAAAATATTTCTATTCTGCATACTATTTTATATCTGGAATACTACACACAAGTTGCAATATACTTTATTTCTGTAGTGCTGATTGCAACAAACTTCTGTTTCTTGCTAGCTCATGACATCGTGGAAAAGCTCAAACTGAAACATATCCAAGTAGCACTACTTTTTCATATGTACTCCCTTTCCAATTTGAATCGATAAATTGCTATATGTCATAATTTAAACGTCCCACAAAAAAAATATCCGACTGAGTATTCTCCAAATACATAAACGAGACAATCAATTGTCAATACATATATGGGTCTACTGGATTAGAGTTGCTTCAACTTCTTCATATATGTTATCATGGGAGTTAGTCATAGATTTGCAATCCATCATCCAAACTTCTGAGTAACCATTATGATACACTTTATTTGTCATAGGAAGTTTTCGCCATGCTTCTACTATATATGGGATACTCTGCATCAAGTTTCTTGAATCCATACAAGGTCTTCTTACATTTTCATACATGGATCTCTTTCTGGCATAAGATTCTTTCTTAGTTTTCTTTATTGGAAAGAACAATATTTTACATGTAAATTTCAATCCATGGATACTGCAAGAGGTTTATCTGGTTTACTGGAACAAACTGTCGTCATAGTATTCTCCCTCCTTTTGGAAGAACCTGAATCTCACATTGCTTCCATTCATAAGTCTTTTTCACATTTTATTACATACATTGTTCTTCATCACAACTTCCATTTCTTCTGATTGATTGCTTCTATTGGGTTCAAACCAAGATTGTATTCTTATGATTCTCGGTATAATAACTGGTTGTTCTGGATTTTTTCTTTCTTTCTTGGAATCTTCATATTTTCCCTCATGTTCCTCTTTAGATTTTGGGTCCATGGAGTTTTATATATATTATATGCCCTTCCTTCCTAAAGATTCCAACTTCTTCCTTTCATCATAAGAACATGGATGTAGATAGACAACTAAGGATACTTAAGACTTCTTTTCGAAGAAGACTTCTTCCAGAGTCAAACTGAACATGCACTGCTTATCATGGCTGCTACTTTCAATGGGAAACATGGACATATACTTCACAATCTTTCACAGATTCTTCAATGGATCATATAATTTAGGATTAGCTCCCTCCTAATCCTGGCTTCATGCATGCGTTCTCTTCTTTTGGAATTCTGTAATCATCTCCCTCCATCTAAGAGAGTCCATGCTTCCATCTGCATCCTTATTTCCTTTCAGCAAGGGGTCACAAGTCTTATTCTAATTTCCTCTTGATTATTGGCTTCTTTCTGATTTGACTCCTTCTGGGTCTCTTCAAGTTTGATTATGATTTCGGCCTATCTGGCAGTTGTTACTTATATGATAGATTCCTTAGGAATTTGTCAACGTACTTCATCTTCTTGTAGTTATCGTAATAACAATCCTTATCTTTCTATTCTTCCATAGGTATTGTTTCACCGACCATATTTTCTTGTAAGAAATAGATATGCATGATATGTAAATGAACTATGTAAACATGGTATGTATAAGAGCTATGATATAGAAGAATATTGTAACCTTGACTAGAAGACAAAGTATGTTTTATCTTGTTTGAATTTCCTTGAGGGTTCCTTTTCTTCGACAACTGTTTCTTCATCTATTTTCTTCCTTAAGCCAAACTTCCTCTTATTCTTGAAATTCTTGAATTTTTCTGTGAAGGATTCATCATCATATTTCTTTTGGGATTTCTCTTTTGCATTAATCCTTGATTCTTCTTGTGCACAACAAGTCCAAAGTTCTTCAAATGTGGGATACTCCTTTCTTGTGTTCATGCTTGCGGCAAATGCATTCCATGTCTTGGGAAGTCCATTGAGTACTATATTTACTAGTTCCGTTTTTGAAATTATTTCTTCAATAGCTTGTAGTTGATCTCTTAACTAAGAGAGTCTCACAGAGTATGATGTTATTCTATCATCATCATTCATTTTTATGTCATGGAGCTCAATCTTCAGACTCATTACTTGTCCAATGTTTTTGACTGAGAATAGGTTAGTTAGGGCATCATACATCTTCTCAGATAAGTCAATATGAGAGATGTAGGGTATCAAGTGGTCTTTTATAGAGTCAACTATGATACTCATAGCGTTGATGTCATTTTCCTTGAACTTATCCATAACTGAAACGTTCTAAGGTTCCTTCTCTTTTCCCACTTCAAACTGTGGTTCCATGATATTTCCTTTCACGATATCCAACACTTTATTCTTGGCAAGGATGAGGTCAGTCCTTGTCTTCCATGCTATGAAGTTAGAAGCCCCTTCTAACTTGCTTTCTATCTTCATAGAGTAAGTCATTACTTCTTTGACTTGGTAAACCTTTGACTTTGACTTGGTCAAACTTTGAATTTAAACAAAAACTCAAACTTGACGTCTTGGCTTGTTGAGAGTATAGGAGGTGTACTAGGCTAGGGTGCAATAGGCTATCTAGAAATTAGGTCAATCTCTTCACTTAAGGTGCCTTAACAAGAGGGTTAGGGTTTCATTGCCGCAACAAAAATTTGACTGCACCTGCAACTGAAATTGAGCAAATCCTTCCAGTCTATCTTCCAGTGGTTAGACTGTTTGAATTTAGTGTGGGCCCATAACCTATTAGAAAAGTAGGTGTGTTTGTTTCACCATAGACAATATAGAAATATTGTCACCCAACCATAGGCCAAAGCCACCCCCGAGCACCTTATCCTTGACAGAGAGAATAATTCCAGAAGCAAACCCTAGAACCAATAGCCAACCAAGGTAGTGTACCTCTCTCCAGAGCTATCATACCAAGAAAAAAGTCCAAACCATAACTAAAGAGAAAGTCCAAGCCAAAACCGAAATTTCCAGTTGCAGCAGCTGCAACTGCAGCTCCTCTCCAAACTTGCCCACCACTGGTCTTATGAAGTTGTGAGGGGGAGAGTGACAAATGATCTCTAGCACCCTCTTATTTATAGTCCTCCAAGTGACCTAATTGGGCTGACTTCTACTCCTGGAGGCTAATAACTTAATATCACATTTTCTCTTGAGCCGACTTGTCTTCTAGGGTTCTTATCCAACAATTTAGGGTTTCTCTAGCTTCCCGAAATATTCTAGTCTCGTCAAAGGTTACACATGGAGGTTAATACCTCCTACAAATACCATAATATCAACAGGCCCTTTGACCCCAAGATTCAACCGCCCCAATGGAGAATTTTAGGTCCCCACCCAGAATGAGAAATCAATCTTTTAAGAAGGATTTTTCTAGAAGGGCATTCCAAAATTGAGGGTGGTCCTGAGTGGGGCCATAAATGCTTAAAATCGTAAAATATTTCCCCAATTCTGCAACATAAACAAAAATTCCTTGGCCATAAGGGAAGCCCCAAAAATATTCGATCTTAATGTATTTTTGGTTCCATCCCATTGCCAGACCTCCCGCACAATCAGAGGCATCCAAACCAAAGAAAGACCAGCCCTTTAAGAGCCTTTTCAGTAGCGGAACAATCACAACCTCTGTCCCAAGTGTGTTTTGTAACATCACTATATTAGGCTGCACTAGCTCCAAAATCCTTTGGAGGGCGAGACGCTTGGAGGGGCTCGCCAACCCCAAATAATTAAAAGAGAGTAGTTTCATTTAGAGAACCCTTCAGGGGTTGGAAATGCTCTAAGTTCCCCAGATATGGATAGTTGTCTTCTCACCGCGACATCCATAATTGCACGAGATTATGCTTTTGAGAGAAGATATTTTCTTGCCCTCCGTTTGGAGAAGGATCCAGTTGGTGGGTTTAAACCTAAACCTTGGAGAGAGGCTTTCAGATGCCCAACAAAAGAGACTGTTCAAAAACATAATTGGTAGCATATGGACTCTTCATCTATCATCAAAGAGGAGTGTTGACTATGTGAAGGGGGAGGGAGACATGATGGGGTCAGAGCTTGGGTGAAAGAAATACTGGAGAGGGGGGGGCTGGGGGAAAAGGCGAAGGGAGAGACTTGGCGCTGAAGGAAGAAGGGAGGATTTTTAACTTACTTAAGCCCAAAATATTCAGGGTTAAAGACTGAAGATAAACAAAATTTACGGAGACAGGAGAAAGAGGAGGAATACCCAAATGAGCATCAATTCATTTCTTTATCTGGTAGTCAAGAGTGGCAGGAAGAAGATATGGATCCTGATGCTTCCCCTCAGCCTTTGAATGGTTGGCTAATGCACTCCCTGTCCCCTTCTTAGCCACAATCACAAATTTTCGTGTTGTAATTTCTTTCCATGCCCGACCTGGTCATTGCAATGGAAGTGGAGGCGTCACTGCACTTCTACCAGAGCTAAAAGGAGAGGTTGTTCTATGTTTGAAGCTCTATGAAAAAGGGGCTTTGAGATTCCTCGAAAGGGAGCATTCCACGGCCTGATGTCCATGTTTGTGGCATCTGTGGTATTTGAAAGGAATACCCTCATAATCAAGAGGTTGAATAAACATTAATTCTCCACAAGTGAGCTCCAACGTATCCGAAAGGCCCTTTCTGATGTTCATTGAAAGAAGAATCCGAGCCACCGAAATTTTACCTATAGATAAAAAAGACATATCCACCTTCATAAAAGTGCCTAGTGTGTTTTCAATCTTCTCGAAGCATTTCCAAATCCAACACTTCGATGACAACCCTGGAATCCTCACCCAAATTGGAAGCTCATCAGTCCTTTCATGGTTTGTGTTGAAAAAAGGGGTCCATATCTTCAATAACAGAGGCATAGAGTTTATACACCATGGGTCATGCAAAACCTGACACACATCTGTTGTTGTCTGGAATTTGAACGGAAACCACCCTTTTGCAAGGGTATGCCCTAACGGAAAAGGGAACCCCAAATACTTCCAATGAAAAGAGACCCACACCTTTAGGTGGTCGAGGCTTAGATGCCTCCCATTAGCGTGCCCCACGACTATTTTTCAGATAGATCTGAGACCTTTGGAATCATGACGTCTTCCCCAAGATCCAAAGAGTGCAGACGAGGGACCAAATTTACTCCTGGATGAGTTTTATTTCTCTTTGGAGTTGAGGAATCACCTTCGAGGGCCCTCAACGCTAGACAACTAAGGGGTGGTCTAAAGGAAAGGGGTGAGGAAGGGGAGTGAAAAGAATTCTCCAAACCAACGTCACAAGGAGAGGATGGGGGGATCATGAATTCATTCAAATCCAAAGTAGAGGGGAGACCCGAATCTGGTAGAGGGGGAGAGGAGAAGGAAGGGAAAATACTAGGCATAGAGATTACCAAATCTGGAGAAAAAAACCAATCCGGAAACTGGATGGAAAGGAAACCTCCAGTCTCAAAAGAAAAACCCCAGACGGACTCTTGGGCTACCAAATCAGACACAAAACTCCAAAGCTCCGAAAACCATTCTAGGGGGTTTAGATAAAAACCTTCCCTAAGAAAATCATCGACATCTGGAGCAGCAAGCACGTCCCCTAAAACCGACAACTGGGTCCTCGAGGATGGATCACATAGTGGGTTTGGAGACGAAAACCTCCTCGAGATCCCAACAAATGACAGAGAGAACATAGAGGCCGTGTCAGGGGGATACCAGCTGGAAATTTCTAGATGATCTAGCCACCCAAGTGATCGTATTCGTAATCTACATTCTTCTCCATATCATCTAGTATACTCCCACCTAACATATACAATAGAAAAAAATTGAAAAGAAAACCGTCGATCGAGAGAAAGACAAGAGGAGACTGTCGCCTCCCCAAGGGCCTAAGGTAAATTGCAGAGCAGAGCGTTCCTAGAGATACCAAGATGGCTGAGGCTTCCCGCGGCTAGGGTTTCTGCAGAGGACATCCTCCCAAAATATTACATTTACTTTGAATGGGTCTTAGAATTGTAACATTTGTTATTATAATTTTATTTCAAAAAATTCGTACTTTAGTTGCGGTTGTCTAGTTACTATTAGAAATAATAAATTTCTAAATTTGTGAAATGCATTTTCTGTATTTCATGTTTTCTTAGTCAAATGATATGCATATGATGTTGAACATGTTATTTATTGATATTTGATTCAAGTGGAATAAGAAGAAGATTTATAGGTGAAACATTTTTGCATCTTCAATAAGGTCACTGTGCTATAGAGTTGATCAATCTCGAGGGTATGAAGATATTTAACATACCTAAGGAAGTGATCTAGGAAATGGAGGATGTTATGTGGGGAAAATATATGTCATTGTTTGAATAGAAAGGAAATGCTTGGTGTTATTGAAGTAGACTTAGAATATGGTTGCATCAAGGATGGTGTTATTCGTCAAGGAGAGGGGTTGTAATATCCCAACTCCCTTGATAAATAATGTGGCCATTAGTAAACCATATATATTTAATGTGAGAATGGGTGTTTATTAGTGAAGGACTTGTTGGTTTATGAACATTGTATAAGATGTTTGTGATGTGTTAGAATAGTTGGGAGTTCAAGTGAAAAGTCCTCATTGTTCCAAATTAATGTTTCAATAATATAGTTGAAGCATATGATGTAAAGTTCGAAAAAGGGGTCAAAGGCCCATGTTTATAAAATTAAAATAATACACAAAGAGGGGAGATGTGGTAAGGACAAGTGGTAAATAGATACACTATGGGACACGTGACAAGAAGATCTAGTGTGCACATCTAGGTTCTCATTTAGAAGGAGATGCACATATCATTATTATTTTAGAAGTAGCTTGCATGCCTATGCACATCTGAGTTGTTAGTTTATAAGGTGTTTGTATGCTTATGGACACCCAATTACTCAATCAGAAAGAAAACCAAATGTTGCGCACACCCAATTTCTAGTGGAGGAAAAATACATTCATTGAATAAGCTTTTGGGGCCTAAAGCACCTAGCTTGGACTATATAGACATAATTTTTTAAAGGAAAAGGGTTCACTTGGATGGGGTCATTGGAGGGGCTCTCCTACTTGGAGCACAATCTTTTGTATTTATCCTTTTGCCGACTATTGGATTCTACCATACATGGAGGATGATTGCAAAGGGAAGGAAGTAGGGGACTTCAATGATGATACTAGTCCCTTAATTTCTACAGGGAGTCACAGCAACATATGGTGGAAAGGACTTTAGTGTCTCGTAATTTTTGTGAGGAGTTACAATAGAAACTATTAGGGGGACTATAGTGTCTTGTAATATCTCTAGGGATTCGTGGTAGCAACTAGTAGGATGGATTCTATTGTTTACCACATTTTTTTAATAGTAGTGGCTTGTAGAGAGGAAAACTAGCTTGTCCCGTAATTCCTATGGGTAGTTGTAGTGACAACTAGTAGAGATGAATTGTTGCACTAATATGGAAAGTGACCATAATATCATGGGTAGGAAAGGTTGCATGTGAATTACCTAAGCTGACAATGCTTTGTGTGATGATTGGACCCAACAAAGTTCTTGTCTTATGTAGCTATTCTTGAGCTAGCGAAATTTAGTAGGTTCTTTTTTGAACAAAGGTTTCATTATGATCACATTGATTCTAACACACCTATAATTATCATTACAAGGGAGCCATTAACATCATTCAAACTGGCTTCTTTTGGCTAAGCGGATTCAAGTGGGGAGTATCTATTTTGTCAAAGTTATCCATGATTCACACTTAGCCCCAATCACTATATTGTGTGTGAACACATATTGACAAGCAAAAATATGTCATTTGGATAGACTTGAATCAAGGGGGGCTATATGAGACTTGCGAAGCCACTATTTATTATTATGTATTATGTACAATAATATCATTGATTAATGCAAAAGAACATTTTGAAGTGAGTTTTCTTTCTCATGAGGGTTTCCCACAATAAATACTGGTATTTTATTTTATGGTTTTGATATTAAATTAGATCAATATTCTTCAAGATGTTGCAATATTAAGGTATATATATATATATATATGTTTTAAATGATTGGTACTACATGTTTTATGGATTTATTAATGCACTTATTATTGCTTGAAGCTATGATCTATTTATTATGTTGATTTTTGTAATCTTAGATCTTGCTGAATAAGGTATTGCAAATGATCTTGTATAGATATAAATATGTGTGTTGATGTATACTATTCTATTAGCTTCACCGAGCATAATATTTGGTAATTTTGTCGTGTTTTAAAGAATTTCCACTACTATGTTATGATTTATAAGAAAGACTCCATAAGAACCTCTTGACACAAACTTTTTACACTTGTCAAACACATATGCTTACCTAGACAAAGTGGACAATTAGCCCCGCCACCATTGAAATGGTAAGCCCTTTGGTTATGGCTCGACTATCGTATTCAAATCAAGATGTTCTATTATGCTCTTTAATTTATTTAATCTAATTTAAATTAGTCAATGTAAAATGCATAAATGTAAATGAAGATGGGGTGAATGTGGGAATGCCATTCAACACATGTAGTATGAAAGATGCAACTAGATAAATCCTACTTAAATGAGCAAAGAACAAGCTCTGGAAATGCAATTAATAACATGAAGAATAGTCCACCATTGTTATCAGAAATGAACTTGAATCAGAACCTCCCAACTCTCTCCCAAAGTGAAACTATCCAATTGCTAAGAATACTTCCCTATCACAAAACCAATTAGTAAACAAGTTGAGATGAAACATGATTAGACAAATAACAATGGGGAGAATAGTTCACCAACTAAAGTACATGCATAATCAGATATTATGAGCAGTGAAGATAGAACACAAGTGACCAAGAAGCTTTCTGCCCCAAAACAACAAAGCATTGAACTAAAACAAGATTAGTCATATGAGAAAATATAAAATAGTCCACTATAGATGCATATGAATAATAAGAGCCATAAAGTATCAGATAATAGTTCACTATTATCAAGAGACTCCATGTTTTAGATTATAGGTTAGCAGGTAGTAAGGAAAGTGAAAAACAAGATAATAATCAAGAAAATCATTCACAAGACATTATACCAACATTCACAAGTGCCATGGAAACTGTGCAAAGAAGCGAATAGTCCACTTACGGACAAAAAATCCAATAGTATGAAACAACTTGATTACAACAACCCTTTTATTAACATATGAACAAATCTTGCAATTCCGAAAAAAACCTTTGCTTGAATGCAAAAGCTCAATTTATAAGTTTAGTTGTGTCTCCTAACCTTTCAACTTCTTGAATTTTTAGGTACCTTAGATGACTCTTGAGCTACCCTAGATTATTATCAAGATTCTAGTTCTTAACTTAATACAAATTTTATCTTATTCTCACTTTGACTGTTTAAACTAGTCATGAGAATAATTGTTTCATCAAATTAAGAAATTACAATATTGCTTACCTAAGCGAGGCTTCATACACTCCTATCACTCAAATGTTCACTTCCTCATTCTTATTCACATACTTACAACACTTTAACTTTGAACATTTTTTGCAGTTGCATTTGGCTAGAGATTATGCTGTCTTCCCATTTTCTACTTCATTGGAAGCAATATTGATTATGCTCTTGTTTTCTTTGGTTTGGAATGCCTTTTTCCTTCTAGCACTTAAATGAAATTGCATTGACATACTTTTATTCTTCTTGACATCCACTTGTAAATCTTCTTTCTTCATTCAACTCCCCTCACATGAAAACATAACTAGTTAACAAGGAAAATAATTCCTTGGTTAGCGACAAATAATTAAAATAATAGAAATGTGGGATTTCTTTCTCTCCCGCAAATGCATAATGGCACCTTGGCAACTTTCATATACTCGCAAAAAGAGAAATAATACTCGATTCAACCGTTAAAATTTTTCCGCCAATTATCGTTTTTAAAATAAATTCTTGTCAACAAGCTAATATCTAAGGCAACCATGAAACATGAGACATATAATTGGTTGTCTCGAATTAAATGAGTATGAGGAAAGGGGTTTAACACTAATATTTGATTTTGGGGGATTGTGCGTTGGTTCGAAGTTTCAACATACACATTTAATAAAAAATTATCTTTTCATTAAAATTCATGTCAACTTCAAATAAAACATAGGAGACATGAATTTGTATCCTAGTATGCCTTGCAACCAATTAATTTATATGTAAATGTGTATGAATAATATAATTCCACATTTGAATTCTTCCCATCTATCACCCAATGTTTCAAACTAAATTCAAACAACTCTCTTGCCTACTATGCTTAGTAAACCAAAGTTGGCAAATAAAAATAAACTTATAAATCATCATGTACATTAACATAGTCTTGTGTAAATCATGAAAAAAAAATAGCTGAGCATAATTTCTAGTGAGTTAAGATATATGAGCAAGCTCTTAGCATCAAATATTTCTCAGGAAGGAAAATGTTGCACATGTAAGTAAAAAAATACCTTTCCAAGAAAAATACATTCGATGCCTCATTAATGTGTTGTTGTAGCTTCCCAACTAGTGTGTTTTTGTTCCAAATGTGTTTTTAGTTATCCCAAGGGTCCAAAGGGGTGTCACAAAATAAAAAAAACTGCTTATTGTCTTTCTTTGTTGCTACAAATGCCCCCATTTTACATTTGTTCCTCTAATGCTTTTTTTAGTTTGCTTGGGAACTGGTGGAGCCTGTTGGATTACTGAGAGGGGGGGTGAATCAGTAATAGAGAAATTTAATCCCTTTTAACCATATAATCCAAGTGCTATATCAATGAAGCATTATTATCCAATAACTGCAGAGTAAATAAGCAATGAACAAATGAACAATCATA
>SNQJ01S0007166.1:211704-231732 GCA_010110895.2 Picea sitchensis
CGCAAAGGGGGTACCCCCCCTCTGCACTCCCCCGCGTGGAAGAGTGTACATACTTCTGGGGTGTAAATACTTCATGGGGTATAAACACAGCTGAAAGTAAAAGACCTCTAAATCAGGAAGATAATCAGGCTCCACAACCAACAGGATTATGGGTTTTGGATGAAACATGATCCTATATATATTGTATTGTAAACAATGAAGTTGAAATATGATGAATAAAAATTAGAGGCTTGTCCCTAAATATGTTGTTGTTTTTTATGGTCTAGGTTTCTAGGGTAAATCTTGGTGTATATGTGTGATTGAAATTGTGTTCCTTTATGTTTTTCAAGGATCTATGTGTGCATTGCATTACTGTAAAAGGTTTAAAACTTACATTTGGTATCAAAGCGAGGTTATTATATTTAATGGGATTCCTTTGTGGCCAAAGGTTTGGTTCAGGTCTGTGATAAACCTTGTTACAATGGGAGCTCTACAATATCGATTCTTGTGGTGAAAAGAAAAGACAAGTAGTTCAAAAATAGAGACCATGAAATTTAATGGGTCACTATGGATCTAGGTACTGCACCTACATGAACATCAATAAAAGACTTGGAAAAGTTGGATCGGGAGGCAAAGAGCACAATATGATTGTGTCTCTTAGATTTAATCTTACTGAATGTGTCAGGGGAAGCTACAACCAAGGACTTATGGAATAATTTAGGGGCTTTGCATCAGTCTAAGTCCCTAGTAAATAAAATATTCATGCAGAATAAGTTGTACAACCTAAGGATGAAATATGGAGACTCGGTGACAGAGCGTCTGAATGCCTTCAATACTGTAGTAAGTCAATTATTATCTGTTGATAATATTTTTGATGAATATAAGTGTATAAATTTATTGTGCTCTTTACCAGACTCATGGGATAGTTTGGTTGTGGCCATAGGTATTAATGTAAATACTTTAAGTTTTGAAGATGTGGTCTCATCCTTGTTGTGGGAGGAGATGATGTGGAAAAACATGGAAATCCATAAAAAATATGCCTTATTTTCAAGAGGAAGCTCCCAGGAAGAAATAGAAATAAGTCCTCAAGTGGGAGATTTAAATCTAGGGGAAGACATAAATATCCCCCAAAAATTGTAAAGGTATGTTGAAGATGTGGAAAAGAAGGGCATTGCAAGAAACAATGTAGATTCAAAAGTGTTGAGAGAGGGAAGGGATCTGATGATGCCTCTTCTATAGAAGAAAAAATCTCTGTAGATGAAGGAGGGGATGTGTACTTTGCTTCTTCAAGAAAACATGTAGATCACAAGGCACGACTGGTCGACTTAGGTGCATCCTTTCATATGAATCCTCACATGGATTTGTTTTGAGAATATGAAAGGTATGATGGGGGTGTTGTTTTTCTAGGAGATGTATCGACAACTAAAATTGTAGGATGACAAATAGACAAGTTGAAGCTCATGGATGGTAGGATTAGAACATTCCCTAGTGTTATGCACATCCTAGGATTAGACATAAATTTGTTTTCTATAACTAAGATGGAAAATGCAGGTGTAAAAACAATGTTTCAAAAGGAAACCTATAGCATGGTTCAAGGGGAAATGGTGTTGCTGAAGGGAGTTCATATTGGAACACTATATAAGTTGTTGGGAATCACTATTAGTGACAGGTGCAACTGTTCCATTGTTCTTGAGATTGGAGTTGAAGAAGGAAAAAATCCTATAGTATCTAGAGAAAATAATATGCTATGGCATCAAATACGGGGTCATATCAAAGAGAAGGGCCTTTGAGTACTACATGGTAAAGGTATGGTTGAAGGTATGTCTAATTTCTCTTTGTATTTTTATTTCTGTGAACATTGCTTATATGGGAAGCATAATCAGGTAAGATTCTCCTATGGTGCTATGAGGACAGAGGGAATATTACAATTGGTGCACAATGATGTGTTTAGACCTGTTTTAGTTCCATCACTTGGTAAATTTGTGTACTATGTCCCATTTATATATGACTTCTCAAGGAATACATGGATTCATTTCCTTAGGAAAAAATTTGAAGTCTTTGAAAAATTTAAAGAGTTTAAGGCTCTTATGGAGAATCAGACATAAAAGATAATTGAGGTGTTGAGGACAACTAATGATGGAGAATTCTACGAAAACAAATTTGAATAATTTTGTAAGAAGTGTGGTTTAGAAAGGAAGAATACTACTCCATGCACACTTAGGAATAATGGATTGCAGAAAGGATGAACAAGAATCTGATGGAAAAAGAAAGGAGCATGCTTAGTGGTGCCAGGTGAGGACATAGGTTTTGAGCAAAGGCAGTGGGTATTATAGAATAATTCCCCTGCGAATAGGTGAATCTTCCCTCAGAGTGCATACCCCTCTACTGAGACAAAAAAATACCTTTGGACACTACCATTCCTATAGAATAATTATGCCCATCGAAAAAGAGATTAAGAGGGATAGAATGATGTACCTCACTTTCGAAGTTTGTCCATGCTGCTCCAACCCACGAGTTCCAAATAGTACTTGCGATGGATGACAAGAGACAAACAACTATCTCCTACTCTAATGGATTAGAAAAAAATGATCTATTATATCTTTGAAGGATGTCACGGACCTATTGCTGGAGGAGTTGGATATGTTAAACCAATCTAGCTGCATGATCTACCTAAGTGTGGGAGGATTCTGTCGGTGAAGATGCAACATGAAGAGTATGAAGGGTTCTGTTATAACCTTGCTTGACTGGGCAGTGTGGAGGCACCCCCGTAGGTGCAAGAAGAACATCTTGGTACTTGTCTACAATATTGTCGATCTCTTTCTGCTGGATAGAAAGGTCTTGGGCTAAGGCTGGAGTGGTTACGTTGTCCTTCTATTCACCTTCTGATAACATTGTGAAGAGGATAAACTTTTCAGTATGAGAGATTACTTTGTGGCATTGTTTTGGTGGGACAATAGTCGAAACTACCTCTGGTATCCAGTATAATTGACCCCCCAGAGTAAAAATGACGCTATGAGGTCGAGACTCATAAAAAGCATGAATCCTCCACATATATGGTTGGCCTAATAGAAAATCACAAACTTCCAGTGGGGAAACATCACACAATACCTCATCCTTGAAGGGATTGATGTCGTAGGAAAAAAGACACTGCTGGCTGACATGAAGATCTTGACCCTAGCGAAGCCACCCGATGTTGTATGGCTGTGGGTGTGGTGTTGTTAGAAAATTCAAATCCTTGACAACCTTTGCTGAGATGATGTTCTTTTGGCTTCTACTATCAACAATAAAATGAAATGGGGTCCCCTTCACCCACATCTGTGAATGGAAGAGTCACTCCCCCTCTTCAAGATCCTCTTCTAGTTGAATTGTTGCAGTTGCGACGGTAGTAGTGGGTTCTGCATCAATGATCTATCTCCTTTTCTTATTTTTTGAATCAGGGTCCAAGCCGGGTTTGACTCTTTGTCTTTGAGCTCGACCACCAATGACTGTATTGAGTGACATTCATTAGTGTTGTGCCAAGGGATATTGTGGAACTCACACCACTTTTCATTGTCTTTCTTAGAATTCCCGTTACCCTTCTTTGCCTGCATCTGGGACTGGATCTCTTGAGGTTGGCCTTCCTTTCTCTGTCCATGCTTCTCCCACTTACTCCGCTGCTTGAACTTCTACTCAATTTTGACTGCATATCAATAAGCATCTCCCAGTGAGGATATGTCCAAGAAATCCATCTCTGTTTGGATGTACCTGTGTAGACCACTGCGGTACTTCAAAACCAGGTGTCGCTCAAAGTCTTTGATACCCAAATTTGAGCGCACGGTATGAAAGATGTTGGTGTACTTCGCCACCGTTTGGTGTCTTTTTTGACACAGAGTTTTACATCTCATGTATTGGTCATCATAGTTTCCAACATGGTATAACTCCTCCTTTAGGGCATCTACAAAGTCTGCCCAAGTGGGTTGTCTCCCAAATAGTGTAGATTCATCCGCGATGTACCTCTCCCAGCAACATTCCCACGAAGATCTGACATGGGGAAGGGATTTAAGGAGCGTAAAGGTGATCTTTTCACTGTCGGATTTTTTTTGGACAGAGTAATAAACTTCTAGCAGATTCAACCATTTTTCTAGAGCATCTGCATCTATCTGGCCTTCAAATAAAGGGATATAAAAATTGACTTGTACCTTGAAGGGCGTCGCACTTGCAAAATTATTGCTTGTCGAATATGACTCGGCTATCACAATCGATAGTCTTTGAAGGATCTGAGCAAAGTTGTCCATCATCTCGTTCCTTTGTCGCACGAGGGCTTCCTTGAGAAACATCTTGAAAGGATCTCCTGCTCTGTCTTCTCTATTTTCTTCCGCCATGGGAGGTTGCTTTGGCTAGAGAGAATGGTTGTCCTCAAGTGAAACTAGCTCGAGACCCAAATATCTATACCCTGACCTCGTTGGGGACCTGCTCTGAGAAATGAAAAGGAGTAGACTACTCTGATACCACTGATCCATATTATTTTGAGAACAACATTAAGGAAAAAATATAACTGAGATATAACAATGGAATACAAAAAAATATAGAAGAGAATCCAGAAATACAGTGAAACCCAACTTCTATTACTGAATAAGATAGAAAAACATTGTAGAACACAAACTGGAAAAATGAGGTAGCTTATCTCTAAAAATAAAGAGATGTTGGCTATGCTTGATTCACAAGAATCTTTACATCACACTCCATTGCATGCTTAAATGGCCTCCTTCACCTCAATTATATATGAGAGAGTGAGAGGAGAACAATTCCCATGATGCATGTGGGATAAATTGGACTAAGTTTATAAAATTCCATAGGCATGTAAAACACTAAGACTTCCCAGGTGGTCACCCATCCCAATACTACTCTAGCCTGAGCATGTTTAACTACAGAGTTCTAATGGGATCTAGTGCATTAACACGATGCTGTAGGCATGCACATAATACCACTAGGAAATAATTAAATGATGTCTATAATTAAAAAATGAAGATGACATTACATTCCATTCCCCATAAAAAGGGATAGTATCATGGTTTATCAAAACCACAGGCTCAAAATGGTGATTCAGAGGAAGAGGTGGATGGCCACTAAGATCCATCTGGATCAGGGTTCTTCTTATATTTCCCTAGAGGTTTTATTATTTTTTCTCAAAAAATCCCCAAGGCACAGGTACACATGTTTCTTGTTCATTAATAATCAAATAACTATCATATGTTCTTTTTTTCATCAAATATTTTTCACGTTAGGTATTTGGTCTTTGTATGTACAAATAATTATCATGTGCACCAATAGTCACTTCAGTCACGGTCCTTCCCACGAACCCTTTAGATATATGATCGATACTGGCATGTAATTACTCCTCCTATCGATAGTTGCATATCCCAATTATACCCCTTGACATTTACCCTTAGGATCCCTACACCCAAATATGTGGTACCATCATTTCCATTGCATTAAAGTACTACCAACCAATAACATTCTCACATCCATGAGTTGTCCCACATATATTTACATCTTGGAATATTGGCACTCATGCTATTCTATCTATTAGACTCGGGATTCCTAGTAGTGTTACACCCTAGAGTAAGAACCTGATACTTCTTCCTCATCATCATGCTAAAAACCCCATTATGTGTTTATTTTTCACTATGCTAGGCTCAAGCATGAAGTTCATTCCAATTTTAGCATTTTACTTGAACCATAAACAATTGCAGTTACACCATAAATAATTTGTTGCAGTAACCAAGATCACAAGAAGAAATACTATGAACAAGTACACAAGAAGTATCCTGGGAAACCCTTCTCAACAAGGGAATAAAACCAAGCCAATCCTTTGCTATATTCTTCAAGAGAAATACCTCCCACACCATAAACCTAACACACAAAAGGGTTCTCACAAAACCTAGAAAGCTAGTGCCCAAGAGAGGTGCGCACTTCATCCCTAGAACTTGTATTTGCTGAAATTTCCAAAATCACACTTGTGTTGTGTTTTCTCAATGGGGAAATCACCTTTATTTATATTAGACTATACACACCAAAATAGGTGTCTATTGGCACAATAGGGCTGACCTCAATGAATAAAAATATAATTAATAATTACCATATTAATTATATTTCACATTAATTATCTTTCACTTTATGGTGGGGCCGACTTGTACCCTTTACATCAAAATTAGGGTTACAAGTAAGTTTGACTCTTAGAAAATATAGCAAAGGATATCACACACCCACTAGTGCTTATCCACTAGGGGCATGTCCACCTGTTCTCAACCATAGGGATGTCCAAGTCAACAGATATCTATCTCATCGCATCTCACAGGAGAATCATCTGGAGTATTAAATCATCTCAACTCTCTGCACAGAGGAGAACGATAAACCCATCACATGGGCTCCTTCACCCCTCACAGGGGTACACATGATTTCATCTCCGTCTCAGAGAGAAAAACACACCCAGATCATGGGCATCTTCCCTTCATAAGGACACACAACGTTCCATCTCCGTCTCAAAGAGGAATGAAACACCCATCTCATGGGCACACCCAACTCATGGGATTCCTCACCCCACAAAGGGGCACACAATATTCCATCTCCATCTCAGAGAGGAACAACACACCCATCTCATGGGCACACCCAACTCATGGGCTCTCTCACAGGCCGACTCACTCAGTATGTGTCTTGGAGGATGTATCACACAACTGTAATCATAAACATTATGGACTCCCACATCATGTTTTTGGTTACAATAAATGCACCTCCACATTATCATTAACCCTCCATATCATCTAACATCAATTTCCCATCTAGAATTTCATCCTCCATCCATCTAATTTGTACATAAAACTACCCATGGGGCTCCCACCCTTCATCAATTACATTCCCCTACTTACGCCACATGAGGCCAAACAATACTTCACCATGGCACCTGTTTCTGTAGGTGTAATTTCAACCCAATCATTCTTTATTCATTTGGTAATTGTATAAAGCACATTTAAAATTCCAACAAATAGAGTATATTTTTGTTGTCACAACTGACATTACCTTTTTCCTTGGAACACAACAACCTGGCATGATTCCCTCAGTTGGGGAATTCCCATTTCATCACCATATTTGCAAAGATATCCATATCATGGCCCAAATACCAACTATCACCGACACCCTTGTCCCAAATATCTGTATTTTGACCTATCATCCACTCCTTTACAATTTCACCCATTCAACACAGTTTACCAAATATTTGGTTGTCCCCTTGACACCAAATCATGTTTAATGGTTGCTTCCATCATTCCATTCCCCCCCAAACCAATGTAATTTCTCAAGTCCCATACATCTTGAATGTCTTTCATGTCACAATTTCATCCATTTTCTCCTCCATCTAGTCCCTGCTACCCGTTGGATCAATTCGATGCCAAGAATCCCTTTGCTTCTTACACTCACTCCCCTTTCCTGTCAATGTCAACACAAGTTTCCAAGAAGATGGAAGTATCTTGGATCCGAGTCCCTTATTACTGAGTAGTCTCGAATGACACAAAATGAGTCCTCATTGCTTTTGATGTCGTTGACCCCCATGACATTCAACTCCAACAAATTTTCATGTTATGGTGGGTCTTACTATGCGACCATTGTAGTTTTTAGTAATCACCAAAGACCTCTAAATTTTCTATGCCATCAATTCCTCCGATTTGTTCATACCTCGATTTAGATCATGTTCATTCATCAACATTGCCATTTGTCATTTTTTTTGACACCCCCAAGGGTGCTGCAAACATCTACTTCATAAAAAATATTTTTTTTCTGTCATTTCATTTATGGTTTCATGACACTAGCATGGGGCATTCCCACCTCGTTTGTACACAACGTTTCATTTTATTTTTTGGAGAATACCGGTCTCGTTCAGAATCCTCTTTTCCTCCAATGGATCACTCTCATGTTTTCTCTCAGCACTAGCTACAACTCTCCTTTGCTATGGCAATTTAAACAAAAGAAACATTGATGTATTTCGGCTATACATATTCTCTTAACCTCACACACTAGGGGGCATCTGTTATCACCAAAAAAATTCTCATAGTAATACAAACAATGGATAAAGAAACAATCAATATAGATACAAGATACTTCCAATATTTACCTAACCAATTATAGCAAGGTGACCAAAACTATGTAAAAGACCCATAAATTTGCGTGCACTTCCAACAAAGTCAACACACACCCGCATAGGAAAAATAACTCCAAATGCGCATAGTGCACGACCCGCATGACTGTCCATGAAGAAGTTTGTGTGGATGTGGAAACACCACATTTATGAATTTGGTCGGGCCTCAATCACTTCAAGGGCAAATTAATTCAAGACAAGATCCCAGGATCGACCCAAAATCTCTCCTTGGGATGACTAAAAGGATGAGATGTACCTCAAAATCCCTCCCATTAAAACTTGGAACAAGCTATCAAATACCTTATTATGGTTCTATAAATAGAGTTCTATTGTAAGAAAAAATGGAAGAAGTTCATTGCATTGTTATGTTGTAAAAATAATTGTTGGCACAGGGGAAGACCCAGGGTTCAACACTGTTATCACATATTCTTGCTGGGGGGAGTTTTTCCTTTGGATTTGGCCCTAGGCAACAAAATGAGAAGAAAGGGGCCAAAAACACACTATTAAGCACTTATCCTAAGTCTGTTGGGGGCGATGTGATTGTCCGGCACGCCATGCTAGGACGCGCGCAAATCTGGGTGGATAGGATCAATGCATCTCAGATCGACGGTCATTGGTGATATTGGGGCTTCAACATGCGTGGCCGTTAAAAAGGTAGAGCGGGCTAGGGAAAACAATGGTTTTGCAAGGTGCTACGTGTCAACCAAAGAAGCACATCGGGCCCAAAAGCGGTGAGGTTCCAAACCACTTTTTGTAGCCCCGATATGCACATGTGATTTTAGCACCCTATCCCGGGCCGACAAGTGGCCATCCCACAATCGCCCTGCTAGAAGCTATCCCCCACTCCATCTCTCTCCTTTGTACGTCACAACCCCCGCTCCCCTATAGATTTCTCTCCCTCACACCTGTTCTCCACTCCCCATCCCACCTGTCATGTTTTCCCCTCTCATATCCCGCCACCTATGCCATTTTGCTCCACATCGCCTCCTTCCCATTACACCTCAGATTTTTCTCGTGTGACCCCCCACGCTATCCTCAATATCCTCGTCTATGCACAGTTGTCCACCTGACCATATCTTGTCCACTCCTCCATACCGAGTGAGCTCATCACTTTGTCAGCAACCACGTCTGCAGTCGGGCTTCCCCGTAAGCATCCAACTCAGATCCAGACGGTGAATGCTAAGGCTGCCACGTCCTGCATAGGAGGAATTGACTCAGGTCTTCCAAATTCCAATGAAGCAGTTATTGAGGTTGGTGGGGGACGGTTGAACATAGTTTCCACCATAAATGGAAAGACCAGAAAGGGGCTGTCATCTAGTCAATTCATCTGCAGTTCCGTTATGAGAACATGATTTCGTCTGACATAGTTTCCTTCTGACACGATGTTACATGCACTGTCTTTCAGGAAACATGCAGATGAGATGCCTTCAATGTAGATATTAAATGCACACTTTTGTAATTTTGTTTTGGGTATAAATACTCAGTTCTGATATTTTTGTAGAGATCGATGGTAGAGCTAAGCTCCTAATTGTAAAGTTTTAGTGAGGCCTCTAGTTCTCTGGTTATAGATTGATATTTGAGACTTCTTGTTTAATGGAAACCATCCTCTTCCTTACTCTTTCTTCTGACTCTTAAATCCCGAGCATGGATGTTCCAGTCAGGTGTTGTAATGACTATATAATGTAGGTTTGATTATATCGATTTTTTCAACGCTTTAAGTTTCTTGAAGTTCTCTCAGATTTGAGAGGATATCATATCTGGAACTTTTCCTCCAAAGGATGATGTAATACTGGATGTCCATAGAAGACTTTCATTCCTCTTTATTTTCCTCCACTTACTCACCACTATGCAACTTACTGGCCTAAGTTAGATCAAGACCTCACCTAGCTCTGTATTTCCAACCCAGTTTTCTGAGTTAAAACAATATTTTTCTGAGTTTACTCCCATTCGGTCACCTTTTATAAACAACCTGTGACATATAAACTGATGGGTATCAGCCTTATTCCTGCTGCAATCTAGGAGTGACTCCTGGTACTAACATTTCTGGCACCGCTGCCGGGGACGAAGTTGAAGATTTTTTCCCGGGATTGAACGACATTGAGCCTCTGATTCTGAAGGTGCATCAGGCATAAGAGCCCTTCAAGATTTCTACTGTGCACTTGGAGACTCCATTGTGACAACTCCATTGTGGCGAACCTACTGTTTCAGTTGTGGCTTCCAGAGGCAGTGATACGAGGTCTACCCCTCAGTTGCCCTTGACAACACCTAAAGTAGATCCAGAGAAGCTTATTAGAAAGGGAAAGGCCCTCAGAGAAGGAGCTTCTACTGCTGAACCAGGTATTCCTGATAGTTCTCATTTCCCTCCGTTAGAGACTCCAATATCTGCTTCCCAGTTTCCTATCAGACCTCTTGTTGGAGTTTCTCGTTTTTTAAATTTTGGGAGTGTTCTTGTTGAGTTTTCTCCTCCTGATTTTGGATTAGAGGGAGAGAAATTTGTCACTCCTATTTCCCCTGGTGTTGCATCTTGGTCTAGACCCAAGAATTCACAAGATTTTTCTACCTCAGGCTTTCCCATCCCTTCTCCTATTACTATTGCTACTGTTGTGCCCACACCAACCTCTGTCCCCCTAAGCCCTGTAGCCTTTTCTTCAAATCCTCTGCTGTCCCCCTAAGCCCTATATCCTTTTCTTCAAATCCTCTGCCGTCCCCTTCTCCTCCTATCTCTCCTCCACCTAATATCCCTATGGCAGGATCTCATCCCCTTGTAAATAGAATGGATGCCATAGCGGCTGAAAGGTATGCCCCTCTAGTCCTACCTCAACCAATGAATCCTCTCCTTGCTGGAGATTATTTGAAATATATGCCTAAGTTCACTCGAGAGGAGGAAATAACTGTTGAATAGCACCTTGCTTCCTTCTACAGTTATGCAGACAACCTGAACATTGAGAATGACGATGTCTGGATGAGAGTCCTCATCCAAAGTCTTGATGGTGAGGTGAGGAAATGGTTTAGAGGATTGACCCCTGGATCTATCGTTGGGATTGAAGCTCTAGATAATGCCTTCTTGAGACAATGGGGATATAAAAAAGATTTCGTGTATTATATGATAGATTTTGGGTCCTTGAAAAGAAAGGAAGGAGATCCTGTCTCTCACTTGTTCAAAAGATTCAATAAGATGTACAACAAGATCCCTGCTGAAATAAAACCCTTAGAAGCCTTTGCCAAAATCACTTATGCTAGTGCCTTTGACCCCGATTTCTTCTCCCTTCTCAGAGAAAGAAGAGCTACTTCCTTGGATAACATGCAAGATGCAGCCCTGGAAGTAGAATCCAATGTGTTGGCAGTTAGTAGGCTCAGAAGCAAATCTGACAGAGACAAGGTAAGAGGGAGATCCGAGGCCTCAACCTCTGGTTCTTCTTCAACTCAACCTCAAGTAGATGAATTGACCAAAATGGTAAAGTCTTTGTCTGCAGAGATGGAGAAAATTAAACTGGAGGGGAAACAGACATATAGAAATCCTCAAAGCATTGATAACATAAGCAATTTCAGGAGGCCGAAAAACAATGTTCCTCAGATTACGCCAAGGGAACAAAGATATAGGGATAGAAGCGATCAGAAAATCCAGACCCCTCTCCAAAAAAACCTTGTTACTAATGAGGAGAGAGGAGAAGAGGAGCTTGACCCTGAAATTCACTATATTGGAGACATCTCCCCTTTTCCCCATTTGACTCAATCTGCCTATGAGGAGTCTCTCTTGAACAGTCAAATGAATGAACTGAGTAAAGGGGAGAAAGAACATGACAACAATCCTAACAAACACAATCTCAGGTCAAAGAAGAAAGAAGGGCAATATGACACCCCTGATCAACCTCTCATAACAGGAAAACCTGCTAAGCCTGCATCAATCACTGCCAAGGAAAGGAAAACTTGGAATCTCTCGTCAATAGCTAAAGACCCCGTCCCCAAGTTGAAGGAAACTATGAAGCTTCCCTCCTCCTTTAACTTTGAGCATGAAATTCAAAAAATCAGAATTCCTGTCCCCCTTTCAGAGTTAGTCAAACATGAAGATTTCAAAAGGTCCCTCTCTAAAATGATGTAGTCCGAGCCACCTAACATTTCCACAGACTCAGTGAATCTCCAAGATGAAAATCCAGCAGTCATCTTAGGCCTTATGGTAGAATACAAAGATGATTCATCCCATCCCATCTACACATCCCTAAACATACATGATAAGGTGTTGCATAATTTCCTGATGGATTCGAGGGCTTCCCACAACCTCATGCCTAATTTTTTTATGGAAGAGCTGGGGCTAGAAGTAACAAAGGCCTATAATGATTTGTACTCTTTCGATTCAAGGAGGGTGAAATGTCTTGGAGTCATCAAATATCTGGTGGTAACCCTATTTCAACTACCCATGAAGAGTGTGGTCATGGACATAGTGGTAGCTGATGTCCCTCCCAAGTTGAGCATGCTATTGTCAAGATCTTGGATTAAAAATCTTGGAGGAACATTACAGATGGATCTCACATACGCTACCATTCCAGTCTTTGGAGGGGAGCACAAAAGACTGTACAGAGAAGCTTAGCTGTCCTACATTGTCAGTGATGAGGTAGAACCTACCAATCATCCCATTTTTTCCCTTGACACTGACTTGGGATCCATCTTGTTACAACTCACCAACACCCCTGAGGCTCCTCTTCAAATCAGAAAGCAACCAATTCCCCCCCAGGAGGATTCTCCCCCAATCACCTCTGTATGGAAAATGTTCTTTGATGGGGCTTCTTGTAAAGATGGTGCTGGTGCTGGGGTAGTTTTTGTTTCCCTTGCTCAGGAAACTATATCTCTGTCATACAAATTAGAGTTTGAAGCTACCAATAATGTGACAGAGTATGGAGCTCTTGTTTTGGGCTTGAGAGCTGAAAAGGACATGGGAATTACATAGATATCTGTGTTTGGCGATGCTAAGTTGATTATTCAGAAAGTCAAACACCCTTGGATTAGGAGTTACAAAAATGAAGTATGGGACCTCATTGACAACTTTTTCTCAGCCTTCAACATTTATTTCATCCCTAGAGAAGAAAATACAGTGGCTAACTCTTTGGCTGTATCAGCAGCAATTTCAGAGTTCCTCTGCCACCCAATCTCAGGTATGATGTTGAAGTGAAATATAGACCCTCTATACATGACAATGTCAATCATTGGAAAATGTTTGAGGATGATCTCGAAGTCAGAATATTCCTGGAGACTATTGATGAGTTTTCAGAATTACATATTGATCAAGATCCTGATTCTGACATGGACCCCCATGTCGATGTTTTTTTGAAAAAGATTGCTAATCATCATATTGTGCAGTTACCAAGTTATCACATTCCAAAGGGACTGGTTCCTTTGGAAAGGATTTTTGACAGTAATGATGTAGCAGTAAGAGATAAGAGGCTAGATGAAGATGCTGATGTGTCTAAGTGAAATATTGGCATAGAGGAAGATCCAAAGTTTGTCAAGTTGTCAAGCAGCTTGACAAGAGAGCAGAGGACCGAGTATACTAAGCTATTAAAATAATTTTCTGATGTATTTTCCTGGACTTATGAAGACCTTAGAACATATGACATCAACGTTATTGAGCATAAGATCCCACTGAGAGAAGAGGCTAATCCAGTTAGGCAGAAGCTAAGACAAATTAATCCTATGTTGTTGCCTTTCATGGAGACGGAGGTAAAGAAGATGCTGGATGCCCAAATCATTGTCCTCCTGAGATATTCTGAATGGGTAGCCAATCTGGTCCCAGTGAGAAAGAAAAATGGAGAAATTAGACTCTGTGTTGATTTCAGAAATCAGAATAGAAGCTCAAAGAAGGACAACTACCCCTTGCCAAAGATGGAACACATATTACAACGGGTAACTAGTGCATCAAGGATATACATGATTGATGGATTTTCGGGCTATAATAAGATATCAGTCCTGCCCGAGGACAAAGAAAAAACATCCTTCACCACTCCTTGGGGCACATTTATGTATGCCAAAATTCCTTTTGGGTTGATGAATGTAGGGGCTACATTTCAACGAGCCACAGACATAGCCTTCATTAGGGAAAGGGATCAGTTTGTGGTAATCTATATGGATGACATAACAATCTTTTCCAAGTTTGATAAAGAACATTGCTGTCATCTAAGGAAGGTCTTCTTGAAATGCAGAAGGTTTGGCCTCTCCCTGAATCCTAAAAAATCATTATTTGCCATGAAGGAGGGAAATTTGTTAGGCCATATAGTATCATCAGAGGGGGTGAGAATTGATCCCAGTAGGGTGGAGGCAATTAAAACCCTATCGCTTCCCAGGTCCAAGAAAAAAATTCAGTATTTCCTGGGAAAAAATAATTTTTTGAGGAGGTTTGTGTCAAACTTTGCTGAGTTGGTAAATCACATCACAACCATGCTTAGGAAGGAGAATGAAGTAAAGTGGACTGTTGAACCCAATGAATCCTTCAGCCAGATTAAGAAAGCATTGACTGAATCCCCCATGCTGATCAGTCCTGACTATTCTAAGGATTTTCTGATTTTTTCTTTTACTTCTTTTGATACAGTTGCAACTGTTTTGTTACAGAAAAATGCCGAGGGAATGGAACAACCTATCTCCTTTTTTAGCAGGGCATTGAGGGATGCAGATATCAGATATGACATCATGGAGAAACAAGCCTATGCATTGGTTAAATCCCTCAAGGCTTTCAGGATCTACGTCCTTCATTCAAGAATTATTGCATATGTCCCTTCAATTGCTGTAAAGGATGTTCTCATTCAGTCGGACATAGATGGGAAGAGGAGCAAATGGATTGCCAAAATCCTTGAGTTTGATCTGGAAATAAATTCCACCAAGCTAGTTAAAGGGAAAGGTTTATCCAAGCTGTTGGCTGAATCTAATTGTAAATCCTTGGGGGTTAATTTCGTCAATACTTGCTCAGAAAATCAGCAGGCAGAGTTGTCTAACGAAATCTCTCAGGATATCTTACCACTAGCAGAATGCACCTGGTATGAGAACATATTAAATTTTCTGCAAAAATTAAAGCCCCCTGATGGAATGGGGAAGACCAAGGAAAGAGATTTAAAGATTAAAGAAATCAGATATTTCCTTATTGACCAGGTCTTATATTGGAAGGACCCTCTAGGAGTGCTTCTGAGATGTCTAAACCCACAGGAGGCCCAAATGATTATGTTTGATTTTCATAGCAGCCTATGTGGGGGACATCATTTCTGGAAGACCACAACCTACAAATTCTGAAGGCTGGGTACTACTGGCCCACTTTATTCAACGATGTCTGCAGAAAAATTAGAGCTTGTATCAGATGTCAAAAATCTCAGGAAAGCAACAACTCAAATCCTTGCCACTAAAGCTTGTAGTAGTTTCAACACCCTTTCAACAATGGGGGTTGGAATTCATTGGGGAGATTCATCCTAATTCAAGTGGTCAACATAGATGGATCTTAACTACAATAGATTATTTCACCAAATGGATAAAATCCATCCCGACCAGAAGTGCTTCACACAAGGTAATCATCAATTTTCTGGAGGATATCATAGTGAGATTTGGATATCCTAGTAGAATTATCACTGATAATGCTACATCTTTCAATTCTGAGCCTTTGATCAAGTTTTGTGAGAAGTTTGGGATTTCATTAATCCACTCCACTCCTTATTATCCCCAAGGAAATGGACTGGCAGAGTCCTCTAACAAAATTTTGATCAAGATTATTAAAAGACTGTTAGAGGATAATAAGAAGGCATGGGATTCAAAGCTATATTTTCTCTATGGGATGATTGAGTTGTAGAAAAAATATCCATAGGTATCTCCCCTTTCCAACTTGTTTATGGAACAAAAGCTGTTTTCCCTTCTCAGTTGGCTCTACCTGTAGCGAAATTCTTTTAGGATTATCAAGGGGAGCTTGATGACATGATCAAAAGGATTCATCAACTGGTGAAAGTGAAGCAAACTAGAGAGAAGGCGACGGTTAGAGCTCATAACCTTCAGCTAAGGATCAAACAAGCCTTCAACATAAAGGCGAGAAAAGAAGATTTCCAGCTAGGAGATCTAGTGTTTAAATGGGATGCACCCAGGCAGGACAAAGGAAAGCACAACAAGTTCGAAGCCCTGTGGATCGAACCTTTCACAATCTCTAAAGTATTTTCAAAGAATACTTACAGGTTGTAGGACTTGAAGGGTGAAGAATTTTTTAATGGCCCCGTGAATGGGCATTTCCTGAAAAAATGTTTTATTTGAGCCAGGAGTGGCTTCCTTGTGTTAGTAAATATATATATATATATATATTGTTATCTTTTCGGCTTTAATAAATGTCTCCATATCCCAACAAAAGGCAATTGGAATTATAGAAAGAGATCTTAGAGCCTCGCAGGGAGGACTCTATCCCCCATGGAGCCTAATGTTATCACACATTCTTGCTGGGGGGAGGTTTTCTTTTGGATATGGCCCTAGGTGACAAAATGCGAAGAAAGGGGCCAAAAACCCACTATTAAGCACTTATCCTAAGTCCATTGGGGGCGATGTAACTTTCTGGAGCATCGTGCTAGGATCAACACGTCTCAGATTCATAGATGATTTTAGGGGCTAAATTTCGCTCATGGGCTAATTTTCCATGGTTTTTCCAAAAACGAGATTCACTATTTTAAAAATGATTCGCCCAAATTCTATAGGATAAAATTATTTTACCTTAAAAATCGCCAAAAATTTATAAAAACTATATAAAATCCTTAGAAATTTGAATATTTTTACAAAGATATCGCCAAAGATTTATAGTTGGCATATAAAGGATTAGTAAGATTCGCCTAGGTTTCTACATTTTAAAATAAATTTCCATCCTTAAAATCATCCCTGCTCAGATTGATGGTCATTAGCGATATTGGGGCTTCAACATGCGCAACCATTAAAAAGGTAAAGTAGGTTGGCGAAAACAACTGTGGTTTTGCAAGGCGTTATGTGTTAACCAAAGAAGCACATCGAGCCCAAAAGAGGGGAGGTTCCAAACCACTTTTCGCAACCCTGATATGTGCATGTGCTTTTAGCACCCTATCTCGACCTGACAAGTGGCCATCCCACAGCCGCCTTGCCAGAAGGTGTCCCCCACTCCATCTCTCTCCTCTGTCCATCACATCCCCCGCTCCCCTATAGATTTCTCTCTCTCATAGCTGTTCTCCACTCCCCATCCCACCTGTCATGTCTTCCCCTCTCATATACCGCCACCTGTGCCATCTCGCTCCATATCGCCTCCTTCTCGTTACACCTCATCTTCCGCTTGTGTGACCCCCCACACTATCCTTAGTTTCCTCGTCTATGCACATTTGTCCACCTGACCATATCCCATCCGCTCCTCCATACTGAGTGCGCCCATCACTTTGTTAACAACCATGTCCACTTTCAGGCTTCCTCGTAAGCATCCAACTCAGATCCAGACGACGAATGCTAAGACTACCACGTCCCATAGAGGTAGAATTGACTTGGGTCTTCCAAATTCCAATGAAGTAGTCATTGAGGTTGGTAGGGTACGGTTGAACATCATTTCCACCATAAATGGAATGCCCAGAAAGGGGATGTCAGCCAGTCAATTCATCTACAGGTCTATTCTGAGAACATGATTGCGTCCGACAGAGTTTCCTTCTGACATGAGATTACATGCACTATCTGTCAGGAAACATGTAGACGAGATGCCTTCAATGTAGATATTAAATGCACACTTTTGTAATTTTGTTTTGGGTATAAATAATCAGTTCTAATATTTTTGTAGAGATCGATGGTAGAGCTAAGCTCCTAATTGTAAAGTTTTAGCAAGGCCTCTCGTTCTCTGGTTATAGAATGATATTTGAGACTTCTTGTTTAATCGCATCCAACCTCTTCCTTACTCTTTCTTCTAACTCTTAAATCTTGGGAATGGATGATCCAGTCGGGTGTTTTAATGACTATATAATGTATGTTTGATTATACCAGTTTTTGCAACACTTTAAGTTTCTTGAAGTTCTTTCAGATCTGAGAGGATCTCATATCTGGGACTTTTCCTCCAAAGGATGCTGGAAGACTGGATGTATAGAGAAGACCTTGATTCCTCTTTATTTTCCTCCACTTACTCACCACTATGCAACTTACTGGCCTAAGTTAGATCAAGACCTCACCTAGTTCTATATTTCCAACCCAGTTTTCTGAGTTAAAACGATATTGTTCTGAGTTTACTCCCATTCGGTCACCTTTTATAAACAACCTGTGACACATAAACTGATGGGTATCGGGCTTACTCCTATTGCAATCTAGGAGTGACTCCTGGTGCTAATAAACACTATAACAACGCACCAACAAAACCCTATTTACCGACCCTTTTGGCAACACCTGCGAAGCAAATGAAGTCTCACTCGAGGTAGAGCTAGGGGTGGTTGCAGGACTCAGGTGTCTGCAACCTTAGCTGGGACACATATATGTGATTGTAATACTTAATAGAGCACTTATCACCAAAAGTTCATCAACATTCCACTTAGTATCTACCCCACAGATAAACCAGAGCATCCCAACATTCATTCAAATCTAACGTATCAAGCACTTAACATAAAGAGATATATTAGATCTAGCAGATTCAGGAACTAGCACACTCATATAAGTTAGATCTAACATCCATATACATCATTAGCACAAAAAATAAATAGATCTATCCATCTATATCAAAGCATTTAACAAATAAAGACATAAAGGCATCAAAACATTGCACAAAGAAAAACAACACAACATATACGTGGTTCACCCCCACCCTAGGGTTACGTCCACCAATTCTTCTTATTTATTAGCTTCTTCAATAGGTTACATGCACATAGCCTCAAAACCCTACTCCGCATAGGACAGGAGATCTGCGCATCTCGCTAGATTCTCTTTCCCCGAGTAGATCTAAGCACACAACCTTCCATAACCTCTTACAATGACTTGCACTTAGCTCTGCAAGTCTCACATAGTATGCACAAAGCAGTTACAATACTTCAATCACATAGATCTAATACATATCCATTCGTAACTTCTCTCTTCTTACATTGCCTAGACATCTATTTATACTTTACAAAATAGGCCTAAACATGGGTAAGCCCATGGGCCGACATCCCATACCCGTTACATAATCCCAAATCCAAAAAAGGAGCCGAGATCCCATGGTCTCTGCTTCGTCTTGTGCTCCTCCTTCGACAGGCTGTCGAAGTCCCAAAATAGGTCAAACTTGACCAAGGACCAAAACTTGTTCAAGGGCCAACAACCCCCCAACACTCACCTGTGACTCATCCTGAGTCACTCTGATCTGGGTAGTTCTGCTTCGAAAGCCTCGAGCTACTTTGACTTGCTGCTGTTCTACGACCTCTTATTCAATGAACTCTTGGATGACTACCTCGTTCATAGGTCCTTCTAGGTGCTATTCAACTACAGTGACAACCTGCTCGAGTTCTTCTCCTCGACCTTCGACCTCTGTGAACAATTGGTAGGTCTTATCTTCTACATGTTGGAGCCTCTGATTTACTTCCATAACTCTGCTCTGGATAGTGTGGATCCACTGCTGGGCGGTGCCTTGCTCTTGGGAGCGCTTCATTATTTCCACAGCTGACATGAGCTTCAACTGCACTTGTATCATTTCGGCTTCATACTTCCCCTCTTGGAGCCGCGATTCCTGTTAAGCCCTAATATTGGCTCATTACCCCTTAATTGGGGCATATTAGATTAGTGATGCTATTTTATTTATGTCGGCTTTAGGCCATTAGTTGTAATTTATATTAGTAATGTTATTTTAATTATGTCGGCTTTAGGCCATTATACCTCCTAGTCTCCTATATATACCAAGGAGACATTTTCATTTTGAATCATCTTGT
>SNQJ01S0007166.1:237219-267300 GCA_010110895.2 Picea sitchensis
CCTAGTCTCCTATATATACCAAGGAGACATTTTCATTTTGAATCATCTTGTACTTGAACATTTAAGTGGGGTAAAAGGAGGTTTCCCCCTCGAAGAGGCTTATTATACGAAATTATCTCTTTTTCAAGGCGTTGAGTACTTTTCCTGAGGTTTTTACATGCTATATTGATGTTTGGTTCTTAACAATTCCAGTGCCTTCAGTTCTGGATTCTTAGTGAGTTGCTCGTAGGTCTAGGCACTACGATTAATAAGTTTCTTAGATTCCATAGCAAGGGATTTTATTCTCTCAAATGCGCTTCGACAAGTTGCTTCTCTTTGACCCCTACATCCTGTGGAGTATCGGGTACTGCGCAGAGCTCTAAGTATGATATGCGTTGCTATAGATGTTGGATAGCTTCTGCAAGCTACTCTACTTGCTGCATGACTCGATCCTCTACCTTTATTTCGATGAATGTCATAGAGCGAAGTTCTTTGCCGACCGCTTCCTTCACTTCGAGTTGCTCCGCGAGCAACTGTTCTTTTCCTTGCTGTATCTGTGCTTTTTCTTCATCGAACTTTGCTTGGAGAACAATATTTTCCTATTCTGCAGCTCGACGCTGCTCTACAAGTACTCCTTGCACTTGCTTCAAGGCCTGAGTGGCTTGTTTTGTTTCTTCTTGTGCTCGTCAGCTTTGACTATATCAGCTAGTTGGTGGAGTTGGGCTGGCTCATCTCCCAACTCTGGTTCTCTCGATGGCAAGGGCACAGTGGATACTGTACGGTTGGACTGAAGATCCTGCTGTACCCCTCAGATTTTGACTTCAATCCTATCATACATTTCTTCCTGCTTCACTCCTTGTTTCTCTGCTATCTCTAGTGAAGCATCATTCAGGGATTCTATGATGAAGTCAAAGTCATCGGAGGTGAGGATAGTCTACATCTTGGTCATGGTGGCTTTCGATTTCTTTCGGGAAGAAGGTTTTGTGGGGGAAAACTTCCTCTTCTTCAAGGGGTCAACCTC
Organism: Picea sitchensis; assembly: GCA_010110895.2. NCBI lineage: Eukaryota > Viridiplantae > Streptophyta > Pinopsida > Pinales > Pinaceae > Picea > Picea sitchensis. The sequence continues at coordinate 238,220 of SNQJ01S0007166.1, forward strand.
GTCTCTAGGTGATGTTACTTCACTTGGTCTCTGTTCAGCTTCTACTTCGTCACCACCCCCTTGGTCAGGTGACATGGACGCGGTCTTCACTGAGGTGCTTCTTAAGTTTTAGACCTCCTCAGTCTTCTTCTGCCTGCTGGTTCTGGGTGTATTCTATTCTTTATGAGTGTCTTCTAGGCTATCAATATCAGATATCTCTGTGGGGTTGGTGGGGATAAGGAGGTCAGCGGACCATTCCTTGGTGTTCTCCTCAAGGTATTTTTCTGTGAGTTTGTAATATGACTGGAGATGATCTTTGTGGTCATATTCTCGCACTGTAATGTAGATGAAGTGTCGATCTGCGCTAAACTTCATTAGTGGTCACAACCTCTATAAGGTGTTCGGGGTCATGAGAGGCTCATCTTCGATGGCTCGCTTTAGTTGGAGGTAGTATGTATGGAACATAGCATTCGACTGCCACTGTTTGTTCATATCAGTTGAATACCACAGGGTAGCGAACTTCGCAGCAAGCAGTTCAAATGGCTCTATGTCGGGGAAGGTCACTCCTTCCGACATCTCCCAGGCAACAAATGCAATGAGGACTAGAAGCCAGCTGAAATGAAATTCATAACCCTAATCTTGTGCTTATTGGAAATCTAGTTCCAACTGGTTAACTAGGTACTTCGCCCAGTTCATCTGTAGGCCTTTTGTGCACTTCCCTGTGAGGTCAATGACAAAGCCGGTGACCTGCGTAGGTCGATTCTTCCTTACTTATTTTCCAGATATCAATTGACATGATAGGCACGCTGCACCACTCTAGATGGAAGCTACCTTGTAGCCTCTTGTTCCCTTCTCAACGTCTCCATATGTATCCTTGATCTTCTGTGCGAGTGCGCGATCTGCGACTTTTCCTGGATAAAAGTCCCGTGGGTCGGATCCTTGCATACTCAGTCCTGTGATCCCTTGGATCAGCTTTGGGTCAACTATAATGCAACGATCTAGCCATAAGTAGCCACCATGGTAACATGACAGTAGCATCTTGACACATGCGTTGACTTCCTGGTGTCTTTCAAAGTGTGGGATCTCCATGACATTCAACAGGGTGGACTACGCGAGGTTCATCGTCCACGACTGAGGGATGGTTTTTGAATTCTTTCCCTTAGTTCTGGTTAGGTACTTGTACAGGGCGAGCATACCATAGATATTGCGATCTCCGAGGTTGAAGTCGTTGAACTTTAACACTGTGATCTTATCCTACTTTGTCTGAAGTGTGCGTATCCCCTTTGGGAGGTACAATGATCATGGTGTACTCGAAATCTCGTGGCACACTATCACGATTCACTGTGCCAGCCAGAGGCGGGATGTAATCGGGCAATATGGTTGGAATCAACTTAGCATTGGCTAGGTCGTTTTTATGCTTGGTTCTCTTCTCTACTATTGGTCGGGATGGCCCCGATCCGCGAGCAGTCGACGAAGAGGCTTGCACCGTTCTCATCGATGAAGCTTGTATACCTGCAGACATCAACATGAATCTTTCAATCATGAGGTTGATCAGAACTTCTTCGAAAAATTTCTCTGCAGCGCTGAACAAGTCATGCTCATGGTTGGAAATATTCGGGTTCGAGGAGTAACTTAGAAACTACAATAGAATAGAGGGCAATAGCGCAATGATCACTGTGTGAAATCAACAAGTTTGCGGGCTTAGATTCACGTTTAGCAAAAGTGTTCTAGGTGCATGGCGCAACGGGATAAATAGATAACTTGGCAACAAATTGCTTGCAACGGTCGAGAAGCCTTCATTAACTCTATTCTGTCCATTATGGCGCGGTCCAACGGTCTGGTGGTGAACCATAAATGCCTTTCTAACCGTTCGGAGGGGTCGACCAAATGGTTATATTGGCCCCAATGACTATATTGCTTCACCCTGGCAAAGTGCCATGTGACGTTGTTCTGTTATCCCGACGAAGCTCCAGTTTTGCAAATTTTCTTTCTGCGAAGTTTCCTCTGGAACCTTCTGTAACTTGTCGATCTTAGCTCTCTTCTTGCTTAGATTTCTAGCTTTCTTTCTAGTGAGCTTCATCTCGGTATTCCTTTTTCCATTCTGATTCTTATCTTCTTTTGGCATAGTTACTTCGCGCTGTTGAGATTCTTTCCTAAGATTCGAATATGATACTTCTTCTTTATCTGGAATAGGCACTTTATTCTTCTGTGGGTCTTCTAGTGTTCTTGCAACTTCGACATCCAGATATCTGGTGTTAAATAGCTTCGATCTATTTTTCTATTCTTCAATCAAGTGTGCGATCCTTCTATTCATGAAATATTTTAACTCTTGCGATTCCCAGCTCTTTCTATACTACGTGCTAGGATCATAGTAGCTAATCTGCAAACATTTCTTTCTAGGATCTTGCATCCACTGGTTAGTCCAAACATTCTTTCTATGCATAGGTATAACATATCTTTCATTATTCTTATCAGGTCTACTCATATCAAACTTTCTTTCATCTATCAGTGCCATAGTTTTCAAGTTAGGACATAATCTATCAAACATACCTAGATCCATACTTTTGAAACAAAAAATTCCACTTATCTTACTTCTACAGAGCACAAAGCTTTCAGATCTAGAACTTTTCACTATTCTTACCTTTATCAAAGCACAAAGCTTGTGGATCTTACCTCTTTTAATAAAAAAAATCTCACTTTTACCTTTCTCAGAGCACAAAGCTCCAGATCTTACCTCTTTTCTTCATATCATGCTTCTTTTCTTTAGCACAGAGCTTCACAAACTAAGTAGAGTAATGCACACTAGAGCAACAAATCTACGCACAGAGCTTTCAGAATTTTAGATCAGATCTTTGCACAAAGCTTCTTCTTCCTTAGTTCCTAGCAATCACAGTTTTAGGTCTCGGCAACATAACCATTTGTTGGCACAGGGGGAGACCCAAGGTTTAATGCTACAACATCGCACCAACAAAAACCTAACTACCGACCCTTTTGGAAACACCTGCGAAGTAGATGAAGCCTCACCCGAGGTAGAGGCAGGGGTGGTTGTAGGACTCAGGTGTCTGCAAGCTTAGCTGGGACACAGATCTGTGATTGTAATACTTAATAGAGAACTTAGCACCGACAATTCATCAACATTCCACTTAGTATCTACTCCGCAGATAAAATAGAGCATCACAACATTCATTCATATCTAACATATCAAGCACTTAACATAAAGAGATAGATTATATCTAGCAGATTCAGGCACTAGCACACTCATATAAGTTAGATCTAACATCCATATACATCATTAACACAAAGCATAAACAAATCTATCAATCGATATCAAAGCAGTTAGCAAGTAAAGACATAAACGCATCAACACATTGCACAAAGCAGAGCAACACAACATATACGTGGTTCACCCCCACCCTGGGGTTACGTCCACCAACTCTTCTTCTTTATTAGATTCTTCAATAGGTTACATGCACAAAGCCTAAAAACCCTACTCCGCATAGGACAGGAGATCTGCGCAACTCACTAGATCCTCCTTCCCCGAGTAGATCTAAGCACACAACCTTCCACAACCTCTTACAATGACTTGCACTTAGCTCTGCAAGTTTCACACAGTATGCACAAAGCACTTACAATCCTTCAATCACATAGATCTAGCACTTGGCCATCCGTAACTGCTCTCTTCTTACATTGCCTAGACATCTATTTATACTTTACAAAATAGGCCTAAACATGGGTAAGTCCATGGGTCGACATCCCATACCCATTACATAATCCCAAATCCCAAAAAGGAGCCGAGATCCCGCGGTCTCTGCTTCGTCTTTCTCTCCTCCTTCGACAGGATGTCGAAGTCCCAAAATAGGTCAAACTTGACCAAGGATCTCCGAAAACTTGGTCAAGGGCCAACAATAATCTTGGAGAAATCATTTGTTCTCTTAAGAATAACTTGGACCAATATATCATAGGGAAAGATTTCCACCTCTTGGATAGTTTTTCCATAGAGTTCTTCACCATTGTTAATTCAAAATAGGAGAGTAATAGCTCTACTTTGAGGGATTCAAGAGCCCTCCCTAAGAGGAACATGGAATTCATAAATCCCACATTTGTCCTCTTGGTGTTCTCAATTTCAAAGACCATTCTCTATTGGGTAACCACTCTTGGTGTTCAATTTCATGCATCCTTTGTTAATGTTCGCTTAATTTAGTTTCCATTGTCATTCTTATATTGCTTTATTTCTTGCTTTCGAGTTTGTATGTTTACTAACCTATTAACCATTGTTTTGTGTTGCTTTGTTGTCTTACCAAAGCAATCAAATGGGTCTATTTTTTCTCACCCTTGTGATCAAAAGCCCCAAACACTAAGGATTTGAAATTTTTTGAGATTTCTGAGGATTTCTAAATATTTATATTTTTTAGTTTACCAATTACGAAAATTTGTTTTTTTAGTGGGGAAGTCATTATATAACCACGAGAGAGTAGCTAGCTTAAATGTAGAAAAAAGTATAAGTGTGATAGAATGATCACCTTCCCATACTCATACACCATTTGCAAGAAAAAAAAAATCCACCTACTGAGAAGTGATTGGTCATATGCTACTTGGTTATGAAGGGACTTTGAAGTGAGAGAAACAAATAGTGTCGACACCTAATACTCTAACCTAAAAGGAATGCAATTCAATGAGATTGAGCACTAGCGCACCATTTGGATCATAGATTATGTAATGATACGGTAAGAGTTACTACGGTCTGGTTCTCGTATCTCTTTAAATTGGAGAAATACTATAGCAATAAGAGTGAGGTTAGGTCAAGGAAAATATAGGATATAATGTTTATCAAATGAAAATAAAACAATGTATAAGAGTGTAGAACCTTCATTTAAAATGAAACTAGAATCTTAACTAAAATGCCTACTTGGTCAAATGACTCGATAGTTGGTGATGAGTAAGTGGAGAATTTCGTTGGATCGCAATGCCTTCCCTGTGATTTGAATTAACACGTGGTTGGATCAAGGGTAAATATTCCATGCAAAAAAATATTTCTTCTATTTTACTTTACCCTTGATTCTTCATAATTTGGGAATTACCATCCCTTTCCCTGTTTATAGATTCACCTTGAGCATGCTTTTAATTTGGTTAAGTCTCATGTGGTACCACCCTTGCACAATTAATTATAATAAAAAACTTTATTTCCAATACTAATCACACTTCCAATATTGTGCATTGTCACTAAGTTGAAATCTTTACAGATTTGGTCTTTTGTGATGTGTCACACCCCACTAAATCTTTAAACTTTGCTACCCTTGTAGGGAAACAACATCTTCTATGTGTCTTGCATTTGTCACGTTTATAAAAACTTTGATTCCACAACAAATCAGAGGATACAAAATTTGGACTATTGATTTTTGTTGCATCATCCAATCTATTTGATCTTAGTTCAGTTATAGTATGGAACATTCCCAAATATTTTAGTCTTGACCTTATCACCGTGTTTGAAAAATTTCAAAATTTTGACCTGTGCAATATGGAACATGTTATCGAAAGTTTACATTTAATAAATTTTGTGAAGTATTCTTTAATGGTTTCATAACGCCTTTTATTCTACAATGTATCATAGTATCCCAAAATTGTTATTTATGTTCCACTTCATATCATCTAGTCTTTTCCAATTTCTTTTTTTGGTTGAGATATGGTTCATTTCACAAATTCTTCATCATAGTACCTTATCACAATGTTAAACACTTTCCATATTTCTACTTCTTATGATATGGTGCATTTTCCCCCAAATTCAAACTTTGCACTTTGTCTTCCCTTATAGAACTTCCTTTCATTTCCCTTTTTGCAAAGTCTAGGGATTTCAACTTTCTATTTATAAACAATATCATGTGTGCTCTCAAATTTGAAGGTTCAAAAGGATGCAAAACATTGGGGTGCTCTCAAATTTGAAGGTTCAAAAGGATGCAAAACATTGGGAAGGTCTAGAGGATTCAAAATTAAGGGAAGTTGCGCTATGTTGTGAATATTTTGAAGTTCAAAAATTAGAAAGGGTGTGATAAGGGAATATTGAAAGTGATGTGCGATATTGTGAAGAATAATATTTAGAGGACTATGAAAATTTGCAAAGGGAGATAATATAATAATTTTGAGATAGTTGCACATTGTCATAAGGTTCAAAAGATTTGAAGTTTGATGGATTTATGCAATGTCACAATATTTAAAATTTAGATTCTAGAGAAAGCATGAAATAAATAATGAGCTCAAAGTTGATCAAAGTGATAAAAATGTTTCTAAGGGTGAAGATCAGGTTTAGAAAAAAATCTTAGAGTCATGACACTAAAGATGAGGTAGTACAAATCAAAATATAAATCATGAAAAATAAGGAATTTATGAGTACTAAGTACAAAAACTTGAGGATGAAGTGAGATTTAGTCAAAACAATGGGTGTAGACCCAAAAGTCAAGCTCATTTAGTCAAGAAAACTTCAACCAAAATCAATATCTTTAGGATAAAAAATAGGAGGGTTCCCCAATTTCTACTAAAGTTTTAAGTCAAAAGGTAAAACTTAGGGAAGTTGTTTCCAACTCAACAATTGGAAACACAAACAGAGAAGCCATGAATATTTTCAGGCCAGTTGTTTGAGTGAAACAATTTTTTTGATAAGGAAACAATCATATTTATTTAAAGGATATTAGTTATGGCCATGGGTTCCCACAAGAGAGTTAACTAAAAAAAAACTACACAATCATTCGATTCCTAGTTTGAGAAACTCACTAGATAGAGATAAAGGGTCAAATAGACCAGCTTAATTCTTTGACTTCATTATAGCGTTAGATTCCATCGTAGTACTGCATAGTTATTATAGGTCTAGTATGTTAGATATTTTCTCAATTTATTTGATCATGTTCTGTAATGTCCCCCTTTTTGGGTTCCCTTGTTCTGCAACAGGGGATGACTTTTGAGGCTTGTTGGAGGATTTGGAGGAGTTGCATGAGGCCCAACCTATTCTATTCACCATTTTTCATCATCAAGATCATTTTTTCACGGTTAGCTCTTGGTTCCGTGAAATTTCGACGATTTCTATAATTTTGGGTTATTATTGAGCATACTTTAATTAATTACACTAAATGTATTATTTGGATCATATGTTGTGAGGGGTTACCTTTGTGTAATAGCTCGTTGGAACTAAGACAAAAAGATATTAAGTCTGAGATAATGAGAAATGGAATTCTAGCATCCGAGAATGTCTTAAAATATAATTAAGCACTGTCCTACATTAAAAAAAGGAATTAATTAATTATTTAATGTCACGGGAGAGGAAAAGTAACTTATCAAAAGTGACATTGAGTAATTAATAAAAAATGGGCGTTTCAAGTGACTTAAAGTTTATAAAGTCACTTTACTTCATTAAAAGGGTAAAAGGGTCGTAAAAGGGTCAACAAGAGAATAAAAGGAGAATGAGGGGTGCCCTCTCTCATGATGCATATGCTATTTTCTAAAAAGGAATTTTGAGAGAGCTCTTGTGGCTTGACTCTTAGGATGAAAACCATAGAGAGTTTGGAAGATTGGTTTCGGTGGTGAGACCATCCACCCTAGCTGGTCCTTGAGAGGATATCATTTAGATATTCATATTGTGATTCAATGTGACATATTTCTTTTAATGTGGCTGATATTTCTTGGTGTGTGTGGCTAATTTTTGTCATTGGTGTTGGGGTCCTGTTGCAAAAGACATTTTTGCTTGAAGAGGCGAGTTCCTCTCATTGTTGGGTCGTATTTCCTCTTGGGGAGTTGAGTTCCTCTATGTGGGAGGAGTTCAGGTTGAAGGGGGGGTTATACCACTTGATGGGAAATTTCCTCTAGTTAAAAGGCCGAGATTTTGTCCTTTGTCACTCCATTTTGGGTCAAACCTCTAAGATGGGCTGAAGAATCACCTTTTACATGATGCAATTCAAATCTGGGAAAGTTTATTCAGTGAATGGGAATTGTTTTGTGGTGTGGAGGTGCCATTTTTCAGAGAGATGAGTTCTGGAGGAATTATTGCTCTTTTCTGCGTCATATCCTTTACTGCATAAGTGGAGCTGAATCGTGGGAGGTCGAGTTACCTCTGTGGGTCAAAATTACCATTAGACTAGATGAGTACTTTACTTTAAACTATTGTTCCTTCATCTTTATCACTGTTGTAGCAACACATAACTCCAAGCTTGTCTATTTATTATTCATTGCTATACCTTCATTTATCTATAGGTTAGAAAGTAATTTCATTACTTGCTATTGTAATATGGAGGCAACTAGTGTGTCTTTTCATCGATGTATCAACCAAAACTAAGGTTAACTAACAACCAATTCATTCTATATGTATTTTTGTTGATCTTATCTCTTCTCTCTCTCTATATATATATATATTACTGTTTATTTTGATATGATAAATATGTTCCGAAAATGGATGCAATTTTTTTGAGAAATTATTATATTAGCAACATCATTAAACCACTATAGTAGAAAAATTGTTTGACAAAGTGCCTACAATAGACCAAGTGGAAATTTCACAAAAAAATTTAGCAGGGAAATTTCAATGGTATCATAATGTGACACCATGTTTCCCCCAATTTGTAAATATAACTATAAATGGCCAAAAGACTATGGAAAACTTTATATGTGTGAATATTGATTCGATGGACCTTTGTTTGAAAGGTAAATGAATGTGAAACTAATTATTTACTAAGAAAATGGACAAGTGTTGCATGACTAATGGAAGGGGGGGGGTGTACTTAGAAAGACTATGAATGCTATATAGAGAGAGGGTGAAGGGGACAAGGAATGGTTGTGTTAACCTTCACCAAACCAATGCTTACTGGATTTAATTGCTCAGGACCAGAACTGTCCTCTGAACCATAAATGAATTACAGTCAGGCAGGTGGGTGGGAAAACCTCCTTAAGAGTTAATGAGGGATGGGGTGTGTAATCACTCATCCGTAAGGCTTCCAGACTTGACCGTTGACTGGGAATTCGGGCCACATTCGACCCTACTGAAAGAGATGAGAAGGGAAGGTGTGGTGGGGAAAAGGAAAAACACGCCTGCGAAGAGTGCAGATATGAGAAGTGAATCTCAGGGATTCAAGGAAGAATGGAAAAACTAAGCGTTCTGGACACCAAAAATGGCAGAGAAGGTTATGATACAAGATGATAAACGAGGATAGTCCTCGTTGCTTGGTATCGTGTAAACCATTTCCAGGATCCTGTGAGAAGAGGAGAGTAACCTCTGTCCCTATTGTGGTTGATCAAGAAGAAAAGGCTATGTTGTAGAGCATTGTGATTTAGCTCAGGGGTGGCTAGTGGTAAATCCGTTTGGAGTGACTGAGCCTACGGTTGGGTGGAAACGACCACCCCTTCTAGTAGTCGCTTCACATTGTTTGATTCTGATAAGTCTTTTCTCGACCTTAATTCCCACATTGTTTGATTCGAGCAAGTCTTTTCTCGAATCTAATTGTTGAGTTAGAATGATGAATGATATATATATATATATATATAGGCAGCATATATATATATATATATATATATATATATATATATATATATATATATATATATATATATATATATGTATGAAAATCTCTATGTGAAATCTCTATGTTATGCGTATGCTTCCATCTCCTTGGGAACTTACACTTCCCACTGATAAACTGTATGCCCATCTTCACTCCGGAGGGGTTCTCGGACATAAGTCATAAAATGGTAGAGATAGGAAATATCATGTAGACCTAAAACCACCCATCTGAAGATAATACTTTCCCCTGACCCCCTTGCCGTGTGAATTTCTAGACCCAAGTCCCTAACCCGTTCAGGGTGAGAACTCAGGAAAATAGTGATAGGAAAATATCGAAAGGGAAAGATTTTCCTTGTCCGAAGGACGGAAGGACGAGATCTGTCCAAAAGGAGCCAAGGGCTATCATGGCTGTTGGGTATGGGAAAGAGCGTGGGAGTTAACCCCTCTAGTCCCTCGGATCTACGAGTTATGAGTTCGTGTATCGAGAAGATTATGGTTTGGTGCTACCAAAACCTCCGAAACCCGAAGTCGCAAAGTAACGTGGACCGTTTATATATGCATCCTTCGGGAACCACCTTGACCGTTGTATCTACGAGTTCAGAGTTCATGCATAGGGAGAGAACAAATCCTGTTCATCGGATCTATGCGCAGAGGGCCATAGCCTTGAGATCTAGAGGAAAGTGCATGAGGTCTGACCCTTTGAAAGTGAATAGGAGAGTGGAATTTTGTGAAGTCCAGAAGTTTCAAAGTTAATTGAAACCGTCCATTGTCAGAGGACAGGTGGCAGCAGATCCGAGAGTTCGAGGATTCAGACCTCAAAATATTTTCTAGGAGCAGGGGAAAATAACCAAGGATCTAGGAGCCCCAACAATCCTAGCCGTCCGTCGAGAAGGGACACGTGGTGAGAGATCAACATTTCTCTGACTCACAACTCGGGAAGTCAGAGATAGGAGTCATGAGAACTCGCAAAGTTCGAGTTCACAATTTGATCGCAACTGTCGATCAAAGGGAGGGTGTGGACCGTTGATTGTCCAAGGATATATCAGGGATCGAGAGAAGGGAGGTGAGCATCCCTCCAACTTCGTGAAATGCAAAATCCTGACTCGCGAAGAGTTGATCTAAGCCGTTGGGTCGCAGAAGATTGTGGACCGTTGATCTGACATCGGGAGTTCGGATTTTGGGATTCTGAGGAAAGGAGACAGACTATTTTACACCTTCGCGATATGTGAAGTCCCGAAACACTTGAGGGTTGGGCCCCAAGTCATAATGGGGGGGTCACATGGATAGAGATTAAGGAACTGAGCTAGCATTGGGATAGGGTATTTGTTCGAGAATTCGGGAGTCGGGTGTGTCAAGGTTTGCTCGTATGTGAATACCCGACGACAGAAGTCACGAAGCACCTTTTAGTTAGTCTTGTGGTCATGGGTAGTGGTCACATGGAGGAGGCTTATTCTTGGTGCTTGTTCGCGCAGGAGAAAAAAAATGAAAATTTATAGGCTTTACACTATAGTATCTCCTTCAAAAGGTGCGGGTGTGTTACAAATTGGTATCAAAGCATGGTTACAATAGTTGGCCTATTTGGGCTCATGGACGAGTTGGGTAAAGAATACATTAAGGGGTTTAAAGGGAGATATCCTACCTTACTCCATCCCTAAAAAGTCTGGTTAATCCCTTATTATAGAAAATAATGAAAACTTATTGTTGTGTGTGTATGTATTTAAGAAATGTGAATTATGTACTAGTTATGAACTAATATAGTGTTAGCTAACAACAAGTGTTTTGTCTGCACTCAAGCAGTCAATCAACTACGGGAAAATGCAATCATATAGAATGGTGACATCCCATGAAGTGGGGGATTTCTCCCACAATAGAGACAAAGAGTTTGATGAGAGGAGGGCGGTAGAGACCCCTCTGGATCTGGCTGAGACTATGAGGAGTCTCATGGCCGAATTACAGAGCTACAAGGCCGACACATAAAGATTGATAAAAGAGCAAGAGAAGCAAACAAAAATTAACACAGTCTTGATGCAGAGTTTATCTGACATACAAATACAACTACAACATGGAACTGACACCAGTCACGTGGAACGACAACAGACAAAGAGGAGTCGAATTCCACCTGAGATATGGAAACATGGCCCTTTAACTGGTCACACTGGGAGGATCACCTCGAGAAAGGTCTGACCTGGAGACATGGGACAAGTGTCAGATGAATCCTCTGGAAAGGAAATTGGCGACTCAGAGGTATATTCTAGTAGTAGAATCAGATCACATTCTCAAAGAAAATATAAGAAACGAAAGCATTCCAAAATTCATAATATCGAATAATTAAGGAAGGCCAAACCACCCTCTTTTGACGGTGAGATTAAGAAAGGAGAGGAGGCGGAGGCCTGGCTTCTTGGACTAAAAAAATATTTCAGAGTTCATGACTTCTCTGAAAACTTGAAGGCCCGAGTAGCCACTTTCAACCTGAATGGAAAGGCTTCCATTTGGTGGGAAGACCTTAAGAATGTGAAAGGGATTCATGAAGAGGACCTATCTTGGGAGTGGTTTGAGAAATAATTTAGGAATACATATCTGTTGGAAAAATATTTCAATGAGAAGACTAAAGAGTTCTATGAACTCAAGCTGGGGAAAATCGCTATAGAGGAATATCTTAGTAGATTCCTTGAGTTGCTGAGGTATGTACCCTACATAATTACGGAAAAGGAAAAGGTGCAGCGATTTATTAGTGGGCTACATAAGGACTATTAGAACAAAATTGAGTTTGACGAGCCAAAGAACCTAGAAGATACTATTCGAAAGGCAATATATTGTTATGAACAGCTTGGGCTTCAGACAAAAACTTGCTAAGGTTGGAAGTAGAATAGTAGTTCGGGGTTCCAGAAAAAGGGGTTTAAACCCCCAATATTTAAAAACTATAAGAAGGATTCAAGGATGATATTTCCTACCCGAAGTGTATGCCAACATAATTTCCCCTCCCAGAGTGGAAATAAACCTTTTAGATCAACCCTAGGAAAGAATGATAACCCAAAGAAAGAACCCTTGAAATATTGGGGTTGTGGAGAAGAACATCTACTGAAGGACTGTCCGTACAGACAACAGAACAATAGGAGAATTTACAACATTCAAGAATCTACCACCATCAATGATGTCGCCAGGAGTATGCCATGAATTTGTGCATCCGTGGATAATAAACAAATCGACCACCAAGATTCAGTGGTGGAGATGGAAGGTATGATCACCAACCATATAGTATCTATTTTAATTGACCCTGGTTCAAATTTGAGTTATGTGGCCCCTCAGGCTGTCGATAAGTGCAAATTACAACCACACAAACATATTAAGCCATGGTTGGTACAATTATCCACTGGCACCAAAAGAAAAATAGCGGAGTTCGTACCAACTTGCCAATTCACTGTGGATGGATTGTCCACCTGAGATAACCATAACATACTTCCCCTAGGATCGTATGACTTGCTGATTGGTATGGACTGGCTAGATGCATATAAAACTAAGCTGTATTATTACCACAAAACCTTAGAATGTGTAAATGAATAAGGGAAAAAGATAACCCTCCAAAGGATTCAGAAGCCTGTCTCAGTGAGATGAATATCAACCCTTCAAATGAAAAAGTATTGTAGAAAGGGATGTCCTCTATATGCAATACAGGTGTTGGAATATGTTGAGGATGAAAGACCAAGCCTAGAAGACCACCCCATACTAAGAGAGTATAGAGATGTATTTCTAGAAGAGGTATCGGGTCTACCTTCGAGAAGGGACATTGACTTTTCAATAGAACTTGCACCTGGAGTGGTACCAATATCTAGGACCCCCTATAGGATGAGTACACCTGAGCTAGTTGAACTCAAACTACAACTAAAGGAAATGATGGACAAAGGCTACATTCGGCCTAACGTGTCTCCATGGGGAGAACCAGTCCTTTTTTTGAAGAATAAAGATGGTACATTCCGACTGTGCGTGGATTATAGACAACTCAATAAGGTAACCATAAAGAACAAATACCCCTTACCCAGAATCAATGACTTGTTCGATCAATTGGGGGGTGCTACCATTTTCTCAAATATTGACTTGAGATCTGGATACCATCAAGTCTGAATCAAGGATGAAGACATCCACAAAACCTCCTTTAGGACAAGATATGGTCACTACGAATTTGTGGTAGTACCATTTGGATTAACCAATTCACTTGCCACCTTTATGTGCTTGATGAACAATGTACTCAACAAATTCCTAGACAAGTTTGTATTGGTTTTTATTGATGATATCTTAATCTACTCCAAGAATAGATAGGAACATGAGGAACATCTTAGACTTGTACTTCAAGTGCTAAGAGAGCATCAGCTCTATGCCAAATTTAGAAAGTGTGAATTTTTCCAGAAGCAAATACATTACTTGGGCCATGTCATATCTGAAGAAGGGGTAGCAGTAGACCTTGACAAGATTAGATACATCATGGAATGGCCTAACCCAAAGGATGTTTAGGATATTAGATCCTTTATGGGTTTAGTACGATACTATAGGAGGTTTATAAAAGTGTTTTCCAAGATTGGTTGTCCAATCACTGCCCTCCAGAGGAAGGGGGTTAAATTCATTTGGACAACAGAATGTGAAGAAATTTTTCAGTCACTAAAACACCTTTTGACCCATGCACTCGTACTGAAGATCGCCGATCCCAATAATGACTTCCTCGTGTGCACAGATGCCTGCAAGGAAGGACTTGGAGGAGTCCTTATGCAAGAAGGAAGTGTAGTTTGTTATGAATCTCGAAAATTGAATGACCACGAAGTCAACTATGTGACCCATGATCTAGAGTTGGCCGCCATAGTGCATGCTTTGAAAATGTGGAGGAATTACCTCCTTGGTAGGAAATTTGTACTTATGATAGACCACTGTGGATTGCGACACCTGTTTGACCAACCAAAACTAGGTGGATGGCCCTCCTTAGAGAGTTTTATTTCGAAATCAAACATATCAAAGGAAAGGAAAATAAGGTGGCCGATGCCCTTAGCAGAAGTATGAAAACAATTCACCTGGTAGTGGTGAGCACCTACGAGACGAATGTCAGGGAAAGAGTCAGGAATGCACAAGAAAAAAACACATTCTTCCAGACCATGACCTCATACCTGGACCAAGAACCCGCAGGGCTAAAGTATGAAGGCTAACTAATGCTAGATGGAGGTCTTTTGACTTACCGAAACATGCTATATATTCCAAGTTGTGATGACTTGAAGAGGTTCATAATGGAAAAATTGCATAAGAAACCATACATCGGCCATTCCAATGCCAACAAGTTAAAGTATAACACCGACACCCAACATGATTATTACAACCTCTACCAATCCCATAATGGAAATGGGAGACCATCTCCATGGATTTCATCATCGGATTACCAACATCAGCCAAGCAGAATGATGCCATCATGGTAGTGGTGGATAAATTGAGCAAGTCCACTCATTTTATTTCTGTCAAATTGAATTTCAAGGCAATAGATATTGCCAACATATTCATGAAGGAGATATTCAAACTACATGGCATGCCTAAGGAGATCGTGTCTGACAGAGACACAATATTTAATTCAAAATTTTGGAAATCCTTGATGGCTGGCATGGAGACCAAATTATTGTTTAGCACATCTTATCATCCTCAAACTGATGGAGAGATGGAAAGAGTGAACCAAATATTAGAAGACATGCTGAGGATGCATGTAATGAATCAACCTAAAAGGTGGGAATATTACCTGCCACTGGTGGAATTTTCCTACAACAACGACTACCAAGAATCACTAAAGATGAGCCCTTTCGAAGTCCTCTATGGTAGGCCGTGCAACACTCTAGTCAGTTGGAGTAATCCCATGAAAACAATTACGATTGGACCCGACATGTTGAAAGAAATGGAACAACAAGTGATTCAGATAAAGAAAAATCTAAAAATCGCTCAGACTAGACATAAAAGTTATGCCGACAGAAAGAGAACCCCCAGAGAATTCAAGACAGGAGACCACGTTTATCTCAGATTTAGGCCCAAGAAGAGTTCCCCGAGGATGGGAGATTTTGCTAAGTTGGCACCCCGATATTTTGGACCTTTTTAAGTTCTAGATAGAGTGGGACTTGTAGCCTATAGGATAACACTTCCTCCCACAGTAAAAGAACATAATGTTTTCCATGTTTCATTGCTGAAGAAATATGTACATGATTCTAATCATATAATTGACTGGTCTGTGATCCAGGTCAAGGTGCATTGGAAACACTTTGGCCCAGATGAGGCCACATGGGAAATGGAGGATGCCATGAGATAGGAATACCTATTTTTGTTCACTTCTATACATACATGGCATGTTAATAGATAGAACATCGAGGACGATGTTTCTTTAAGGGGGAGGGAATTTTGACACCCTGTTTCCCCCAGTTTGTAAATATAACTATAAATGGCCAAAAGACTATGGAAAACTTTATATGTGTGAATATTGATTCGATGGACCTTTGTTTGAAAGGTAAATGAATGTGAACCTAATTATTTACTAAGAAAATGGACAAGTGTTGCATGACTAATGGAAAGGGGGGGGGTGTACTTAGAAAGACCACAAATTCTATATGGAGAGAGGGTGAAGGGGACCGAGAATGGTTGTGTTAACCTTCACCAAACCAGTTCTTACTGGATTTAATTGCTCAGGACCAGAACCATCCTTTGACCCATAAATGAATTACAGTCAGGATGGTGGGTGGGAAGACCTCCTGAAGAGTTAATGAGGGATGGGGTGTGTAATCACTCATCTGTAAGGATTCCAGACTTGACCTCTGATTGGGAATTCAGGCCACACGCGACCTTGCTGAAAGAGGCGAAAAGGGAAGGTGTGGTGGGGAGAAGAGAGAACACGCCTACGAAGAGTGCATAGATGGGAAGTGAATCTCGGGGATTCAAGGAATAATGGACAAAATAAGCGTTCTGGAAACCAAAAATGGCAGAGAAGGTTATGATACAAGCTGATAAATGAGGCCAATCCTCCTTGCTTGGTATGGTGTAAACCATTGCCAGGATCCCGCGAGAAGAGGAGAGTAACCTCTGTCCCTATTGTGGATGGGAGAGAAGAAAAGGCTATGTTGTAGAGCATCATGGTCTAGATAGAGGGTGGCTAGTGGTAAATCTGTTTAGAGTGACTGAGCCTACGGTTGGGTGGAAACGAGCACCCCTTCCAACAGTCACTTCACATTGTCTGATTCTGATAAGTCTTTTCTCGGCCTTAATTTTTGAGTTAGAATGATGAATGATTTCTTGGTTTTTACGCATCTATATATATATATATATATTTATGTATGAACATCTCTATGTGAAATGGCTATGTTATGCATATGCTTCCATACCCTTGGGAACTTACACTTCCCACTAATAAACTGTATGCCCAGCTTCACTCCGGAGGGCTTCCCACACATAAGTCGTAAAATGGTAGAGATAGGAAATATCGTGTAGACCTGAAACCACCCATCTGAAGAGAATACTTTCCCCTGACCCCCTTTTTGTGTGAATTTCCAGACCCAAATCCCTAACCCGTTCGGGGTGAGAACTCAGGAAAACAGTGATAGGAAAATATCGAAAGGGAAAGATTTTCCTTGTCCGAAGGACGGACGAACGAGATCTGTTCGGAAGGAGCCAAGGGTTGTCATGGCCGTTGGCTATGGAAAAGTGTGTGAGAGTTAACCCCTCTAGCTCCTCGAATCTATGAGCTTTGAGTTTGCATATTGGGAATATTATGGGTTGGTGCGAACAAAACCTCCAAAACCCGAAGTCACGTAGTAATGTGGACCGTTGATCTATGGATCCTTCAGGACCCACCTCGACTGTTGTATCTGCGAGTTCAAAGTTTTCACACAGGGAGAGAATAGATCCCGTTCATTGGATCTATGCGTGGAGGACCATAGCCATGAGATCCAGAGGAAAGTGCACAAGGTGTAACCCTTTGAAAGTGCACAGGAGAGTGGACTTTTGCGAAGTCCTGAAGTTTTGAATTTAATCGAAACCATCCATCGTTAGAGGAAAGGTGGTAGAAGATCCAAGAGTTCGAGGATTCAGACCTTGGAATATTTTCAAGGAGCAGGGGCGAATACCCAAGGAGCTGGGAGCCGGAGCAATCCTAGCCGTCCTTTGAGAAGGGACACGTGGCGAGATATCAAAATTCCACTGACTCACAAATCGAGAAGTCAGAGATAGGAGTCGTGAGAACTCAAGAAGTCCAAGTTCATGATTTTATTGCAACCGTTGATCAAAGGGAGGGTGTTGACCATTGATTGTCCAAGGAGATATCAGGGATCAGGAGAAGGGAGGTGAGCGGCCCTCCAAATTCATGAAACGCGAAGTCCCGATTCATGAAGAGTTGATCTAAGCCGTTGGGTCGCGAGAGACTGTGGAATGTTGATCTGGCATCGGGAGTTTGGATTTTGGGATTTCGAGGAAAGGAGACGAACTAATT
Organism: Picea sitchensis; assembly: GCA_010110895.2. NCBI lineage: Eukaryota > Viridiplantae > Streptophyta > Pinopsida > Pinales > Pinaceae > Picea > Picea sitchensis. The sequence goes on from SNQJ01S0007166.1 coordinate 256,216, forward strand.
TCCACCTTCATGATACGCGAAGTCCCGAAGCAATTGAGGGTTGGGCCTCGAGTCATAATGGGGGGGTCACATGGATAGATATTAAGGAATGGAGCTAGAGTTAGGCTAGGCTCTTAGTTCAGGAGATTTGGAGTCAGGTGAGTCAAGGTTGGCTCGTATGTGAATACTCGATGACATAAGTCATGAAGCACCTTTTAGTTAGGCTTGTGGTCATGGGTAGTGGTCACGTGGAGGAGGATTGTACCTGGTGCTTGTTCATGTGGGAGAACAAAAATGAAAATTTAGAGGATTTACACTATAGTAGCTCCTTCAAAAGGGGCGGTTGTGTTACACATAACATTAATCCTTCCATCCTAAGGGGGTTTGTGGTTTCATGAGGAAAGGAGACATGGAATAAATCACTTACAAGAGTAGAAGACAACACGAGGAATATTCGTAATACTCTTTCACAGGCGTGGAAATAGTTGATGCAAGCTATGGAAAGCCATCAAAATAATGCAGGGAACAATGGAACTAGTGTTTCAAAGAGAAAGCAAACATGACAGAAAGGAAAAGATGAAGAATTCATAGATTTCTTGAGGGAATATATGGTTCTTAGTGAGGCATTTCATCTAGCCATGTCATTCAAGGATTTTTTCACCATAAAAAATCTTGAGAGGTATGAACCCCAAGTATCAGTGGATAAGAAGGTGAAACTTCCAAGGAAAAAGCTACTAGTTTTAGAATATTTGGATGCTTCTAAAATTGAGGATGATGACTTAGTATTGTCTAGTACACATTTAGTGTTGTTGTATGATGCCCATACCACAAGCACACATGATGGACATGTAGTTGGCACACATGGTAAAGTGTCCCAACAAATTGATATTGCAGATTGAACATCATGCCTTAGTATTGATGCTCATGATGATGAGGCTATGCGAGCACCTAAGTATGATGAGGATTCAATGCCTTATCCTATCTATGATACTTATGATGAAGTCTGGGTATATGAAAAATTGTTGTGGGACATGGCTCCATCTTCTTAAGAGCCATGCATGGAGGATGACAAAGGAGAGGCCAATTTTGGTGGTGATAGCACACACGATTCCTATCATTTGACAAGTCAATGTATGGTAAGTAAGTATTGCATTGCATCATCTTGTGAGTCAGTTGTTATTGATGGAAATATTTTTCTTAAAGATGAACACAAATCATAGAATCTATTGTGTGACAACCCATACCACTTGGATAAAATCGAACGAAGTCCCTTACCATTACATGATTTGAGGATCAATTATTGGCCACAAAGAAGAAAATTGTACAAGTGTTGACAAGGGCATATGGTGCTCATAGATTCATTGAAAATCTTATTTGGAAAACCCATATGGAGAAGAGACAAAAAGGAGATGAAAGTGGAGTCACTAGTGCGCATTTGCACATAATCAAAGAAGCACTAGAGAAGATGGAATCAGATTACTTGCAATTTCTCATGGATAGGGACCTTTCTCTCAAGCTCGGTGAAGACAAGGAAATGGAGGTTGAGGAGACTTGTTACCAATTGAGTTTGGTGTTCTCTTTATCGCTTACAGAAAAGACACCATAATATTTGACAAGAGTGAAACATGAGGGCATGATTGGAACCCATGATTTGAGGGAGGATTCTCTTGTTTTGTTTCCACATGAGGAGCATTTAGAGTTGTAGGTGCTTGGGGAGAGATATGAAATAGATGGTTTTGATTATGCACACATTTTTCATGGTGAATATCATGTGTTTTTTCCTTTGGAGAGCCCATTAAAGGCTCAAAGATCAGTTACAAAGGAGATAACTGAGAACATTCCTTCTGGATCATCCAACAAGGAATTATATGCATCCATGGATTGGGTGGACTGGTATATCTAATATATAGACACACTTTGAGATATAGGTTTAGTTGACATCAATAGAGCGTTGGATACATTAGTGCGTATAGAATACCATGTGGTACCAAAGGATAAAGCGATATGCAACAATATACATGGGTATACACTTGCACATGATGGTGTACAATATAGTTTCAGATCGTTTCCTCTAGGGAGACCTAGTGACAGAGACCTTAAGCATACCATTGATTTTAGTTTACCTAGGATTGGTGAGGATACGGGTGCGATTCATAGAGTAGCATATCCCTCGATGATATATATTTATATGGGATATCATCATATGAGGGACATGGAGTGAGATACTCATAGGTCTTCTTCCTGACTGCATTATGAGTTCTTGGTCATGCCTTTGGGGTTAACCAACACACAAGTCAATTTCCTGTCTTGCAGGCAGTGGAAGAGGAATATATTGCTATTATTTTATTCCCTCATTGGATACAACATGATATGAGTGTTGATATTACGATAGCTGCGGGAGGTATTAACCGCTACGTGTAACCTTTGATGAGTATAGAATATTCTAGGAAGCAACATAAACCCTAGAAGGTTAGGAAATAATCTTAGAAGACAAGTCGGCTCAAGATAATAATTTATATTAAATTATTGTCCTCCATAAGTAGAAGTCAAACCAATTAGGTCACTTGGAAGACTACAAATAAGAGGGCGCTAGAGCTCATTTGTCACACTCACTCTCACAATTTCATAAGGACAAGTGGTGCGCATGACTAGAGGAGAGATGTAGCTACTGCAATGGTGAATTGGTCTTTGGTTATGGTTTGGGATTTTTTCTTGGTACGTTAGCTTTGGAGATAGGTACACTACCTTGGTTGACTATTGGTTCTAGGGTTTTCTTCTGGAATTATTATTTATGTCAAGGTTAAGGTGCTCGGGGGTGGCCTTTGTGCCTATGGTTGGGTGACAATATTTAAATATTGTCTACGGTGAAACGAGCACACATATTATTGTAATAGGTTATGGGCCCACACTATCTTTGGATAGTCTAACCACGTGAGGGTATATTGGGAGGATTTTCTCAATTGGATTTGTAGTTGCAGTCAGAGTTTTGTTGCAACAACGAAACCCTAACCCTTGTGTTGAGGTATCTTAAGTGAAGTGCTTGACCTAATTCCTGGATAACCTAGTGCACCCTAGCCTAGCGCACCTCCTAGTACTCTCAACAAGCCAAAGCGTCAATTTTAAGTTTTTATTCAAAGTTAAAGGTTGACCAAGTCAAATTCAAAGGTTGATCAAGTCAAAGTCAAAAGTTGACTAAGTCAAATAAGTCATAACTTACTCTATGAAGTCCAAAAACAAGTTAGAAGGGGATTCTAACTTCAGAGCATGGAAGACAAGGATTGACCTCATCCTTGCCAAGAATAAAGTGTTTTATATCGTGAAAGGAAAGATCATGGAACCACAATTTGAAGCGAGAAAAAAGAAGGAACCCCAAAATGTTGCAGTTATGGAGAAGTTCAAGGACACTGACTTCAATTATATGAGCATCATAGTGGACTCTATAAAGGACCATTTGATACCCTACATTTCTCATCTTGACTCATCTAAGAAGATGTATGATGCCATAACTAACCTCTCCTCAGTCATAAATATTGGAAAAGTGATGAGTCTGAAGAATGAGCTCTGTGATATGAAAATGAATGTTGATGACAACATAACATCATACTTTGTAAGAATATCTCATTTAAGAGATCAAATATAACCTATTGAGGAAATCATTTCAGAAAAGGAACTAGTAAATATAGTACTTAATGGCCTTCAAAAGACATGGGATGTATTTGCTGCAAGCATGAAAAACAGAACGGAGTATCCTAGATTTGAATAATTTTGGACTTGTTGTGAACAATAAGAATCAAGGATTAGCACAAAAGAGAAATTCCAAAAGAAAGATTATTTTTTTATCCTACACAACAAAGTTCAAGAAATTCAGGAAAACGAAGAAGTTTGGCTCAAGGAAGAAACCAAATAAAGAAAAGGATATGTAAAAATACAATGCTTCAACTATCGAAAATATGGTCACTAAAAGAACCAGTGTCTTGAGTTAAAGAAAAGGAAGGAAACACATGAAGAAACAATTGCCAAAGAAAAGGAACCCTTAAAGAAAGTCAAGCAGGATGAAGCAAACGTTTTCTACTAGTCATGGTAACAATAATCTTTCGTAACATAGTCTTTGCACATACCATGTTTACATAGTTCCTGTACATATCATGTGTATCTATTTATTATAATATAAGATGGTCAAATACCTATGGGAGAATAAAAAGATAAGGATTTCCATTACAATGACTACTAGTCAAGCAATGTATCTGAAAATGATAAAGTATGTTGACAATCTTTAGCGACAATTCTTGTGGAAGCTACTACATAAGTAACAACTTCCAGATGGCTAGAAATCAAAAGCAAACTTGAAGAGACCCGGAAGGAGTCAGAATAGAAAGAATTCAGTAATCAGAAGGAAACTAGAATATACTTGTGATACTTTACAGAAAGAAAGAAGGATGTATGCAAAAGCATGGACTCTCTCAGATGGAGGGAGCTGATTTCATAATTCCAAAAGAAGAACATGCATACTTCTCATTTAAGCATGAAGCTGGGATTATGAGGGAGCTAATCCTCAATGATGTGATCCATTAAATAAATCGTTAAGACTATTAAGTATCTGTCCATGTTCTTAATTAGAAGTAGCAAACATGATAAGTAGCATGTGTTCAGTTTGACTCTAGAAGAAGTCTTCTTCAAAAAGAAGCCCTAAATATCCTTGGTTATCCATCTAAATTTATGTTCCTATGACGAAAATAAGAAGTTGGAACCTTCAGAAAGGAAGGGAATATAATGTATAGAAGATTCCATGGACTCCAACATTGAAGAGAAACATGAGGAAGAACATGAGTATTCCAAGAAAGAAAGAAAAGTTAGAACAACCAATTGAACCAATTATTATACTGAGAATGATAAGAATACCAACATGGTTTGAACCCACTAGAAGCAGTCAAGCAAAAGGAATGGAAGGAAGTTGTGATGAAGAACAATGCATGTGATAAATTATGAATGGAAGAATTGATATATATAAGGTTAGTTTCAGAACTAGAGGGTTCTCCTAGAAGGAGGGAGAAGACTATGATGATAGCTTATTCCAGTAACCAGATACACCTATAGACAAACCATTATACCTCTTCCAATATCCATGGGTTGGAGTTTACATCAGATGGATGTAAATACTATTCTTCCCAATAGAGAAATTGAAGAATAAACATATGTAGAGAAACCTCAAGGTTTTGAGGTATACTATAAAAGACCCATGTATGCAGATAGAAGAAGACCTTGTATGGATTAAAGAAACATGGTGTAGATCCTATCATGTAAATCAAAAGCATGGTGAAAAATTCCTATGACATAGGAAGTGTATTGAAATGGTTCTTCAAAAGTCCGTGATGATGGATTGCAAATCCACGACAAACTCCCATGATGATAGATCTGAAGAAGTTGAGAGACTCTGATCCAGTACAACCATCCCTGTACTGGTAATGGATTGGATGCTTGATGTATTCAGTGAATACTAGGATAGACATTTGCTTTGCTGTAAACATGTTGATCTAGTTCCAGGTGGAACCTATCCACGAGAATTGAATAATTACAAAGCATGCATTGAAATATCTTCGTGGGACGTTTGATTTATGATATACAACTACATGGATTTATCGATTCAGATTGGGCAGAGAGTGCATATAACAAAATAAGTAATTCTTGGATATGTTTCAGTTTGAGCTCTTCCATGATATCATGGGATAGCAAGAAATAGAAGACTGTTGCACTCAACATTGCAGAAACAAATATATTGCAACTTGTGATGCTTGTACAAATGCAGTGTGGCTCCGTAAGCCAGTTTCTGGACTTTTTGATCAGGTGATGGATTCGATTGTGATATGTTGTGATAAACAGAGTTGTGTAAAGCTCTCAAAGAACCCAATATTCCATAAAAGGTCGAAGAATATTGAGATCAAGCATTATTTTCTGTGTGATAAATCCAAAAGGGATAAGTAGTTCTCCAATATATCTCCACTGATGAGAAGATAACAAATATTTTGGTAAATCCTCTGTCCAATATGAGAAGTTTGCGTACTTAAGGGACAAACTGAGACTCGTGGAGATGACTTCCTTATTGGAAAGGGAAGTGATTACTCCCTAGGTTGGGATGGAGCACTGATATGTTATTTATATATGGACAATCTTTTTCCAGTTTGGAAAATGGTCCAAGTTGGGAAGTCACTTTCCATTTTGTAAAGTGGTCCAAGATTATTAATGGACAATCATTTTCTAGTTTGGAAAATGGTCTAGATTGGGAAATCACTTTCCAATCCAGAAAGTGATCCAAGATTTTTGATGGACAATCATTGTCCAGTTTGGAAAATGGTCTAGAACGGACAATCATGGTTTGACATATTGATGATGTACCATATAAATTTATTCCCCTTGTGGTGAGTGTGGGGGAATGGTCTAGGAAAATCATTCTCCTTGTAAGTCACTCTAAGAAGTGGTCAAGCAGAATGGTCCGCCTCTCCGGGAAGTCATTCTTTTGAAGTTCATAGTTGTGAGCAATTTTGAAGAATGGTTCAATGTAGGTGATTGGTGCAGGACAATCATTTCCGTAGGAAATGGTACAAACAATCATTTCCTAGGGAAGACTCATTCTCTCCAGGTTTCATTGTGAATCATGCTAAAAGAATGGACCAGTTAGTTTGAATGGTCCAGGTTCAACAATTAGGGATAGTAATTCCCTAGGGAATACACATTCTCTCAAGGTTGCACTGTGAATCATGGCGAAAGAATGGCCCAACTAGGTTGAATGGTCCAAGTTAAAAAATTAGGGGCAATTATTCTTCTATGCTTGAGAAGAATAGTACATAAAACCTATGGTTGATGCTTAACTTTCCAAGGGAATATTCTCTTCTAGATATCATATATGTGAGTGGAAGAGTGGCCAGATGAATCCATTCATATCATGACATTGTTGATATCAGATGATATGATTTTTGTGGAGACTGTATGTCTCTGGATAGTAGTTTTATGATACTGTGGTGGATGTGATCCACTGGTAGTGACTATGTGTCACTGGTTAGTAGCCATGTTCTACTAGGAGTGGTTGTGTTCCACTAGATAGTAGTTGTATACTACTATGAATAAACACATTTTTGTTCTATTGGATGACATTGTTTTTATTTCCATAGAGACTCTCTAGTTGGATAGTGATGATGGTGCTCATGATTTGATCATGAGATAGCATGTGTGGCTATAATGATGCTACTGGTTGAATGGTCTTTTTGTGCTCAAGACCATTGCCTTTAATACCTCCCTAGATAGGAGGGAGTGTTGATATTACAATATCTTCGAGAGGTATTAACCTCTACGTGTAAACTTTGATGCGTCTAGAATATTCCGAGAAGCAAGAGAAACCCTAGAAGGTTAGGAAATAACCTTAGAAGATAATTTGTCTCAAGATAATAATTTATATTAAATTATTATCCTCCATAAGTAGAAGTCGACCTAGTTAGGTTACTTGGAGGAATATAAATAAGATTTCCCTAGAGATCATTTGTCACACTCTCTCTCACAACTACATAAGTAAAAGTGGTACGCATGACTGGAGGAGAGTTGTAGCTTCTACAATGGTGACTTGGTATTTGGTTATGGTTGGAATTTCTACCTGGTTATGGTTTAGAATTTCTGATTGATACACTATATTTGGAGAGAGGTACGCTAACTTGGTTGGCTATTAGTTCTACGGTTTTCTTCTGGAATTATTCTGTCTGTCAAGGTTAAGGTGCTCGGGGGTGTCATTTGTGCCTATGGTTGGGTGACAATATTTCTATATTGTCTATGATGAAACGATCACACGTATTATTCTAACAAGGAGAGGATCACTAGAGTGAGTTGTATGAGATAGGGGGCCTTGTGGCCATGAAAAAGGTATTTCATTTGGACCATGTGATCAGTGTGCATAGTGCACATGAGGAGATCCAGACTCTATTGGATCAATTCACAAAGATTTCAGTAGGCATTGGGAGTGGTGGACTTCCAATTTGGTGGTGGGATCCTGACATTCATTAGAGTTATATATTGCTTCATATGATGAGGATGATCGATAGGGTCATGTATGTGATTGTTTTGCTTCATTGTGGGGATGTTGTGAGAGGCATTACTGATATTTTCTCTATATGGCGAGGCATATTTTCCCTCACAATACCCAGGATCGATTCTATCCACTGGTCGAAATACCTTGACTTCATTGTAGTGTTTTCATGAGATATGATCCAGGATAGTGAGTTTATTCATTTTAGGGATTTCATCTTGGGGGTTCAAGAGAGTAGATCGTAGTTTGAGCATGGTGATCAGAAGGCCATCATCATAGGGATGCAACTATTGGCACACAAGTTTAATACCCTAGGTTCAAGTTATATTAACCAACAAAACCCTTCAGATACTGGCCCTTTTAGCATCACCTGCATGTAAGTGAAGTCTCACACAAGGAATCTATTGGGGATGTAGGAACCAAGTTTCTATAGTAGTGAGGGAATGGGAGGTGATCATCCTATTCATTCCTACTTATCTGTTCAACGCACATTATTTTGTATTAGTTCTTCCTTGGTTATATAGTGAATTTAGTTATATATTACCATTATACTTTAGACTGCAACATAAACCAATTACTATAACATTCATAACTATTTCACAGTGATCACATCGAATAAAAATCTAGTATAACATACATCAATAGAGTATCCATAATCAATCACATAAAAGATGAGCAAACACAATAGTTAATGTGGTTCACCCAACTTTGGGATATGTCCACAGTGGATAGTTTCTTTATTATTCTTTTGATAATTGCCTCAAGATTGCACACTGTGCTTACAATAAAGATATCCTATTATCTCTTCCTCCATCTAGCCTAGCCGCTTTGCAGTGCAAGCCTCTCTCTCCCTTTGCAACTTATCCCTAACATTCATACATATACTCTCTCTTTTTCAGCCTATTCTATCACTCTTCTTAACAAACATGAACTCTTGACCGATTAGAACCCCTATTCTCCCAACCCATTTCATATTTATACAAGAATTATAGGGCTTAAAACCTTACTTTTCTCATCCCAAAATCCTATTACAACTCATGAAAACTCCTAAAAACTCGGGTTGACTTGATGTTCGGGATGATTTTCCTTCTCTTACTCCTGCATTCTAATTTTTCCTTCTCGACAACTGGTCTTCGTTCTTTTGTGTGCCTTTCTTCTTTTGGCATGTCGAGATGTTATCCTTCCTTTTTGTCCACTTTCTTCTCTTTCTTTATTCTATGATTTATTATTCTTCTTTATTCTTCTACGCACTTTGACCCTAGATTCTCCCCTTTCCTATTCTTCTATGTGTTTTCTCCATACTTAGTATTTTTCTCAAAATTATATCCAAAACTTCCTATCCAACAGAACCCTAACAGTCACCTGTGGCTCTTCCTAAGCCACTCATGATTTTTGTGTCGTTTGTTTCCATGCCTCCATCAAATTTTGGAGGGTATCCAAAGCTATCTGTACCTCTTTCACGACTTCTTCTTCCTTACTCAAAATTTCCTCCATGGTCTATGTTGTTAAAGCTGTGAGCTTCTCCTCTATGTCCCGTACTGCTTGCTTCATCGTACCTTGTGTAGTGGAAAACTCCCCTATCAATCAAAGTGCTTCTTCCTTCAAGGGTTCCAAATTTTGCGCAATACTCTTCTATTTTTATTTCATCTGTTCTACTTCAACATACAATTGTCTGTTAGCCAAAATTGTTGTCATGTGTTCCGTAGGTGGTAAGTTATTAATGCTCTTATTTTCTTGGTGGGCCTTCTTTTGTGCGTTCTCCTTATTTTATCCTCCATATCCTTCAGCTCTGGATTCATTCTGAGTTGGTTCCATATATGTGTGCTCTCATCTCACATCATTGTGTATTCTTTTTCTAGACTTTTAATTTTTTCAACTGATGTTTGCATTGTCTTTTCCTTTTGTTACTTTATTCTAGTGGTGCCCTAGGTACTATGCACAATTCCAAGTATGAAATCTTGGTGTGGAACCATTTTATGACTTGACCAATATTTTCCACATGTTCCTCCATTGTGGATTCGACTATCATTGGCACTTATAGGATTTATTTATAGAGTTTTTGGATGACCGTTTGTATGCACTGCACAATTTTCTCAGCTTCATCCTTCTCCTTCATTTCTTTCTCAAAATTTTCTTTGGCCTCATTCTTCTCCTTCAATGCACTTTCAATTTTTTTCTCCACCATTCTCTTTTCCTGGAGAGTCGTTGTGTATTCATTCTGCAGTTCTCTCTTTTCTGCTGCAAATTTTATCAACTCACTAGAAGTTGACTCTGCGTGGAGTCGTAATTCTTGTGAGATACCCATTTCCAATCCTTATAACACTATTGTGGAAATCTATGAGACGACTAAGTCAAAGTGACTGAATCATTTTACATGTTCTTGCATCTAGGGTGTGGGGAACACGATTGCATCTCCTGATATTTTTATCACTCTGCACCCTGCAACCATTTTTGAGAAGTGATAAGTGGTAGATTCTACTTCCCCCATCGTGCCTACCGATTGTCCTTCCTTGGATCTTGTTTCTGATGCTAAGCTTACTATATCTAGCTGCTATTACAATTTAGTCAACTCTTGCATCCTCTTATTGATTTTGTCCTGCCACTATTACATCTGTTGAACTACCTCCTCAGTGGAATCCTTTACTTGGTAACCGATCCTATCTATATCATCATCCATCAATGTATAAATGGTTGGTTCTTTGTGCACTTTATTCTTTTTGTGCACATATGGGATTGGTCTCATACCCTTGTATTTTCTTTTCTTTTCTTTCCTGTGAACTGTTTGTTGTGCTTGTTCTGTTGATGGTGTGGTATCCGGTACATCCTCTACACCATTTCCTGGACTTCATTCCTAATCATTCCCTTTATATTTGTATTTTTCTTCATCTTCATTACTAGGTTTCTATGTTAAGCCCTAATATTGGCTCATTACCACTTAATTGGGGCATATTAGATTAGTAATGTTATTTTATTTATGTCGGCTTTAGGCCATTAGTTGTAATTTAGATTAGTAATGTTATTTTATTTATGTCGGCTTTAGG
>SNQJ01S0007166.1:267310-283583 GCA_010110895.2 Picea sitchensis
CTTGGACTTGAACATTTAAGTGGGGTAAAAGGAGGTTGCCCCCTCGAAGAGGCTTATTATCTGAAATTATCTCTTTTTCAAGGCGTTGAGTACTTTTCCTGAGGTTTTTCTATGCTATATTGATGTTTGGTTCTTAACATTCTATGTCTCAGTGTCATTTGCAGGGATCTTCCAATCTGGGTCCCAATCCTGCATAATTAGTTGGATATCTTCTTCAATAACCTTGTACTTTGTCTAGACCCACTCCTCTCTTGGGTCCCTCTTTTCCTAGACATATATATGATGCCATTCTACTCGAAACTATGTTATCGATGCATATGATTCCACCAGTTGTGGTGCTATGCACGATGTTACCTTAATGCACTATCAAATACTTTCAGCATAGAGAAAAAATTCTACGTTGTCTATTTTTCACCATTTATTCATTGTATACTAGACGTTCTAGTACTTTGTTGCTAAACATGGTTTCCCTCTTAGGCCTAAGAGTTACAGATCCTCCATCTCTTCCCATGATGTGAAAACAAGCAAAATTAGAAGCCATGGATAATGGAACTCCATACCTCTATCTTATGCGTCTGTGTAGTCAATAAGAAATTGGTTTAACAGAAAGGGTGCCCAACTCATTGAGGTCCCTTCCACACACTTGTTTTTTGCATATATCATTCCTATTAGCACTTGGTCCTTCTGACGTTTTCATAGCATCTTGCATGATAAAACTTATGTTGCATTTCTGATAGTTGGGTTGCATATGCTTGGAACATCTAGGCCGTGCACCCCTCTAATTGTGCTAAACTATTTTTTCCATGGCCTCTGAAAAGGCCCTGTCAGTATTTTTGTCAACAAAAATGAGTGTGGGATCTTCCCCCTGTTTTGGTAATACTGTGATCCTTGTGATAAAGTTTGTATCCATCGAGATTGGCCTATACAACCACATATATCCTCCATGCATGCATTAGAGAAACAACTTAACACATGCATTTACTTCATTGCTATATCCGAAGTGTGGGATGTCGAATAGGTTGAGTAGGTTTTCTCGCTCCACTCCTTTGGTCCATACCTGGGGAAAAAGTATGCTTTGATTTGTTTCTAGGTCTACTTTCAAATCTAGATAACAACGGGGTGCAAGTTAAGGGAACTTATCCATGACTATAATGCCATGGTCTGCATATCTGAGTTGTGGCACCTTCCCCTGCATATATTTGTTGATGATGACCCCTTCTAGTATGTCGGGCATCACCAATGTGCAGTTAATATTCTTCGACACTGTCACTGGTGGAGCATCGTATTTTCTTGGTGGAATGTAGTCACTCTGGAACCTCAGATCCGATGATGATGCTACTCACAGAGTCTCCTCAACCTCTAGTACCTATGGTTCTACTGGTGATTCTTTTGTACGGGTCTTTTTTGGTACATGAATTATTGCTTTCAGTGCTTCCATTTCTATAAAAACCTGTAATCTTTAACATCTGCTTTGGCTCTGTGCCTCCTTATTGGTTTTTATCCCGTTCTCTATTCTCTCTTGCTTGCATGCCAGTAGTACCAATAACTAAGGCTTGTCGACCCTCAACTTCTTTTGTGACTCCTTGCCATTTGTTCATATCCCTTTGCGCCTTAACTAACTTGTCCAATCCGCCAATGAGGTTGATGAATTCTTGATTAAATTTTTCTTTATTACCAAATCCATCGTTGGATGTTTTCCTCATACTGCCAGTTTGTCGTGATTTTCGACGAATTTTTCCATTTATGATTATACGTTGTCTTTATGAGCTATCATTACCACTTTCTAGACGTCATTTTTCATGCTTTAATGCCTTTAACGGTCTTTTCAGTACTACACCTCACAAATGTTCTTGATTCCATGTTTGTTTGTTGCACGATCTTTTTCTTCTGTGTATTTTTTTCTTAATTGGCATAGTTTCATCCCGATAGCGCAAAAAGCATTCCTTCTTCATAGTTTCTTATGCCTTTGTACTCTGTAATATTTTTTTTTTCCAATTACTATGATACATGTGTTCTAGCACAAGTCAAATTATTGTGATGAAGGTTAGTAATCTCTACAGAGTTTCATCTGACTCCCATTCACCATTCCTCCAAGGACTTCTCCATTCAATGTTTCCAACTACGCATCACCTGTATTCATCACTTGATTAATCACATATGGCCCTAACCAGTGCATTCTGAATTTTCTGGGATGTTTCATAAACTTGTTGTCATAGAGTAATACTAAGTCCCCCACTTGGAAATTTTTCTGTATAATGTGTCTATCATGCCATTCCTTCTCTCTTTCATTTTGAACTTGCAAGTGGAAGCCTGCAAAAAATGGATATTCCTCAAGCTGTACTAACTGTGATAATATCTCCTCTACTATGCCTGAGTTTGAAATATCAGTAATCGGTACAATGTGCAAGATAGGTAGAATAAACTCCATTGGGATTACTGCTTCTTTCCCATAGTCCAACCTAAAAGGTGTCTGCCCTGTCAAACTTTTTCTTGTAGTCCTGTAGGCCCACAAAACTGCAGGAACTCTTAAGTCCCAATTGTCTCTCCCTACATTGTAGATCTTTATCAAAGAATTCTCCATTATTTTATTAAAATCTTCAACTATACCATTAGCCCGGGGATGATATAGGGTACTCTTCTGATGATGAGTTTGAAATTCCTCAGTCAATGCTGCAGTTGTTTTATTCAAAAAGTTTGTTCCTTGATCATTGAGTAATATGAACGAACATCCAAATTGTGTGACTACATGCTCAAATAGAAATCACATAGCAGTCTTTATGGTGTAGTCTATGAATTGTCCTACTTTTTCCCATATGGTCAAATACTTCGTCGCAGTGATTATGCACCTCGTAGTGATTATGCACCTTGCCCCTGGTCTTCTTGCCGATGGGTTGATTGGTCCAACAAATTCTATTGTCCATTTATCAAACGCTTGTAATGTAACCTATGGGTGTAGAGGAATTTCATCCCTCCTAGATGATTTTCCCACTCTTTGACATGCATCGCATGATTGGAATTATTCTTTATCATATTTATGAAGTGTGGGCCACCAGAGCCCCACGCACAAAATATTTTACAAAATTGATTTACCTGCATAGTGTCCTCCTTCAGTCCCTTCATGCGCTTTTGTGAGTATCATGATACTTTCATGTTTCAACACACATTGTCTAAATATTCCATCTGCACCCAACTTGTATAGTTTCCTACAATCAACTGATAATCTGCTACTTTAACAACTAATTGTTTCTTCTGTGCAGATTTCATGTATGATGGGGCCAATCCTATAATTAGAAACTACAAAATGCCCACAAAGTAATCATCCATCATTTTAACTAAAAATAGTTGTGCATATGGTAAGTTTTCATCTAAATTCCCCGCATACTCTCAAGATAGTATGTGTGATAAATGATATGGTCTTGCATTCAACTTTCCTGGTTTCACGAGAACCTCAAAATCATATTCCTGAAACAATAGTAGCCATCTACATATTCTCCCTCCCAAAATTGGATTGTTCACTAAGTATTTTAGTGCAAAATGGTCTATATACATCTTAAAATGAGACCCCAATAAATAATGTATGAAATTATCTAATGCATATACCATTTCCAATCCTTCTTGTTTCGTAGTGGTGCAGTTATTCTCCACTATAGATAGTTTCCTACTTGAAAAAGAAATTGGGTGATCTATGTCTCCTTCCCCTGGTTGAGAAAGTATTGTTCCAAAAGATATGGAAGACACATATACATGAATATGGAACTCCTTGTTCCAATCTAGAAAGATCAAAATCCACATGGTCACTATTTTATGCTTTAAGGTGTCTAGACCCTTCTGACAGTCCTCATTCCATTGGAAATTCACTTCCTTCTTCAACAACTTTTCCATAAGTGTCGTGATCTACGCATAGCCATTGATAAACTTCCTGTAATATCCTGTGTAACCCAACATTTCCCTCAGCTGTCTGACTGATATAGGTGGTTGTAAATCTATAATCACTGCAATCTTGGATGGATGCACTAGTAATCCCTTCTTGTAGACAACATGGCCTAGCACAATTCCAAATGATGCGCAAAAAATACACTTCTTCAAATTCAGTGAAATATAAGACTATCTACACCTATCCAACATTAGATTGAGTACTTATATGTGATCTTTCAGCATAATGAACACAATCCAATCATCTAAGTATACTTCAAGTAACTTATGAATAAATTCTTTAAACACTGCAACCACAACTCTTGAAAAAACTGCAAGGACATTATTCAGTCCAAAGGGCATTACTATATAATGATAACTTCCCCAATCTATCACAAAATTAGTCTTGTACCAGTATTCCTGCACAATTTTTATCTAATGGTACCTTGAGAATCCATCTGTGAAAAAAAAGGTCTCCTTCCCTCCTACATTCTCTAATACCTCATCTGTGAACGATGTTGGAAATAGGTCATGTAAACATGCATCATTTAGCTTCCTCAGATCCACGCAAATCCCAATTCCTCCTATCTTCTTGTATTGCACTACCATTGGAATTATCCATTCTAATTCCATCATGGGTTCAATGGTCCCTACGTCCAACATTCTGTCTATTTATTTAACCTTCTTTGTGTAATTCAAATTTAGTGTGTAAGGTCTCTGCCGCACTGGCTTAGCACCTAGTTTTAAACGAATCTTCATCTCTCCTAATTCCCCAAATATCTCCTTCATTTCTGAGAATGTAGTTGGGAATATATCCTGATACTCACACAATAAATATGCAATATTATCCATTGTTTCCTCACTCTATTAATCTCCTTATTGGGCCCTTCGTTTTTTTGATTAGAAGTTGCGCACAACAGATTGCAACTTCATTTTGGAGAATGGAAGTTGCACAAGTTGTTGAGAAGATGGATAATGCAAGAAAGGAAGAAACATAAAATGGTTAAAGGGACATCACACCATCAATATCAAGTTCAAGAAAAGAAATAAACCTTGAGTTCTTAACGAACAAGATCGGATTATATATAGCATACCATTGCAATTGAAATAGGCTAATGATACTACGAATGGTAATGCTAATAGTAGAAAGTTAATGAAAGGGATGTAATGTCATTATTTCCTAGCATGTTAGTTCTGAGCTATTACTGTTCATGTTGTAACTCTTGATAGTGTGACGAGAGTCACTGATATAATGGGCCAATACTATAGTATTGTTGAATAGGGAGATCTGGGTGAGAACCAGACAAACAATGTATCAGATTTTGGTATTATCAATATAAACAGAGGCCTAAAATTTGAATCTACACATTGCGTATTTAGTCTTAATGAATGAATGATTTGTTGTTCTTTATTATCTGTATGTTTGATGTACCTAAATGTATCTTTACGAATGGAAACACAACTCTATTTATTTATTTCCCAGTTAGGAGTTCCGTAGGATTGTTACAGGTTTAGTCTATTATGTGCAAGATTACAGTGAGCCTTGATACCTTAGAGGTATGTCTAAGTATTATCCTTACCATTCCCTCTCTTCCATGTCTCAACTGCGCTTCGGGTGAGACTTCTTCCCTGCAAGGAAGATGAAAATTGCAATGCTCTAGACTACTTCGGTACCTTTTGTTGGTAACCTAAGAAGGACCCTGGTCTGAACACTTTTGCGCCAACAAAATGGTTTCGTTGCCGGGACCTATGCTTAAAAGGGAACCTGTGAGGAGAATGATTCCATGAATCTATAGATCTAAGATTCGAAAATGGTGGGAAATAAATTGTGATGCCTTTATATGGAAGAAAGAAGAGTTGTGAGGGAAAAGCGAGGGGAATATGAGATATTTTTTCTTTTACTCAGAAAGATCAAGCGACCAGTATGAGATATTCTGGGTTAAATTTATGGAATAACTATTCCATTGGATAGATAGGCTCCAAGAAGCTCTAGAATTCCAGGAACTTGTCAAGAATACCTATAATTGGGATACAGAGAAGATCACAACACTTCACTAGCTGGATCACCTGATCATGCGAGTAGTCAATTTCTGGGTTCACACAACTTTGGAGGGATATATCGTTGAATTTGCAGTAGAGAATCACCAATTTTTTTCACGTGCGGAAGAAATTTTCAAGAAAGGTTTGTGTGATGGATTGTTGAGGGAAATTCCCTTGTGGATCAAAGTATTTTTGATGGAGGAGGGGATGATGAATATTCCCTCAACTGATATGGTAGCCTAAACACCTACGCTTGGGGTAGGGTGATTTTGGGATAGGATCATGACCTAAGAATGAGGAAGGATTCTTTGAAAGATGGGGGAAGATCAAGAAACAAATGCAAGAAACGAGCGACCCTTAAGGAGAGCCACCATTGTTGAGAAGTGGTGGCATGAAAAAGTAAAGAAAGCAACGAAGTAGTCTGAGGTGTTGCAGAAAGAACTCAGATAAAGAGGAACATATGAAGGAAGGAAGGAAGAGTTGAGGAAGGTGAGAAGACAAGAAAGACTGGCCAGTCTAAGATTGCAATAGAGATAAGTTTAAAGAAAAGGGAGTCCCCAGCTGGGTGGACAAGAAGAATAATGTGGAGAAGCAAAGGGGGACGAGGAAGGTTTGGACCTTGCGGGAGATCAAGAAGATTCAACCCCATTAGTAGGAGATATCGGGAACCACACAAAGAAGGCTTCTCTAGAGGAAGCGAATGAGACCCCCCAGATCAAATAAACCCACCCAAAAGTCAGTGGAACTAGCCCCCAATCACTTGTCCCACATGTGTCCTCTATTCCCGTGGTAAATTATACATTGTCTACTTATGTTATTTATATTCCTTCACAATCAGTTATTCATAATCAGTTTGTAAGTGTAAACGCTGGGAGGATATTGGGATCCCTGGGCGTATCACAACCATGACCATCAGGTTTTATTCTAATAGTAACAATAAGACCCAAAATGGATGGAAATATGGGAGGATCGACCGCTCAATACCCACAGTTTTGGGGTAAAGGAGAAGAAGATGTAGAGCAACATTGGTTCTTGTGTGAAGCCATCTGGATGTCCAGAGGGACTCTCGATGAAAACAAGTTAGTGGAGTTTCAGACCACCTTGAGGGGCCGTGATCTCGAATGGTATATGAAGGTTATTGAACCCAGGATGCAAGGACAAGCATTCACCCTTGGCCAAGTTCGGTTGAAATTCATTGTTGAATTCAAACTACCGTAGTCGGAGAAATAAGATCTCTCCAAGTTGCGGGAGATTCAACAAAGGGAAGGATAATATTCTCGAGAGTACAAAGGGGAGCTCAATTCTACTATATCCCCTAAATTGTGAATCTACATATTGCGTATTCAGTATTAATGCATGAATGATTTTTTGTTCTTTATTATCTTTATGTCCGATGTACCTAAATGTATCTTTATTAA
The DNA here is from genome assembly GCA_010110895.2 of Picea sitchensis. Taxonomy (NCBI): domain Eukaryota; kingdom Viridiplantae; phylum Streptophyta; class Pinopsida; order Pinales; family Pinaceae; genus Picea; species Picea sitchensis. The sequence continues at coordinate 274,681 of SNQJ01S0007166.1, forward strand.
TGGAAACACAAATCTGTTTCTTTATTTCCCAGTTAGGAATTCCTCAGGATTGTTACAATTTTAGTAGATTATGTGCAAGATTACAATGAGCCTTGATACCTTAGAGGTATGTCTAAGTATTATCCTTACCATTCACTCTCTTCCATTTCTCAATTACGCTTTGGGTGAGACTTCTTCCCTCCAAGGAAGATGAAAATTCCAACGCTCTAGACTACTTCAGTACCTTTTATTGGTAACCTAAGAAGGACGTTGTATTGAACACTTTTGCGCCAAAAAAATGGTTTCATTTCCGGGACCTATGCTTAAAAGGGAACCTGTGAGAAGAATTCTTCCACGAATCTATAGATTTGAGATTTGAAAATGGTGGGAAATAAATTGTGATGCCTTTATATGGAAGGAAGCAGAGTTGCGAGGGAAAAGTGAAGGGAATATGAGATATTTTGTCTTTTACTTAGAAATATCGAGTGACCAGTATGAGATATTCTGGGTTAAATTTCAGGAAGAACTATTCCATTTGATAGATAGGCTCCAAGAAGCTCCAGAATTACAAGAACGTGTCAAGAAGACCTGTAATTGGGATACAGAGAATATCGTAACAATTCACCAGCTGGATCACCAGATCACATGAGCAGTCGATTTATGGGTTCACACAACTCTAGAGGGATACATCATTTAATTTTCAGTTGAGAATCAAAATTGTTTTTCACGTGTGGAAGAAATTTTCAAGAAAGGTGTGTGTGACAAATTGTTGAGGGAAATTCCCCTATGGATCAAAGTATTCCTGATGGAGGAGGGGATGATGAATATTCCATCAACTGATATGGAAGCCTAAACACCTACACTTGGGGTAGGGTGATTTTGGGATAGGATCATGACCTGAGAAAGGGGAAGGGTTATTTTACAGATGGGGCAAGATCAAGAGACAAACACAAGAAATGAGTGAGCCTTAAGGAGAGCCACCATTGTTGAGAAGTGGTGGTGCGGAAAAGTAAAGAAAGCAGTGAAGTAGTCCGAGGTGTTGCAAAAATAACTCAGATCAAGAGGAACATATGAAGGAAGGAAGGAAGAGTTGAGGAAGGTGAGAAGACAAGAAAGACTGACCAGTCTAAGATTGCAGCAGAGAGAAGCACCGAGAGAAAGGAGTCCCCAGATGGGTGGACAAGAAGAATAATGTGGAGAAGAAAGGGAGGATGAGGAAGGTCTGGACCTTGCGGGATATCAAGAAGATTTAACCCCAATAGCAGGAGACATCGAGAACCACACAGATAAGGTTTCTCTAGAGGAAGAGAACCAGACCCACCAGATCAAATAAACACGCCCAGAATTCAGTGGAACTATCCCTGAATCACTTGTCCCACATGTGTCCTCTATACCCGTGGTAAATTATACAGTACCTACTTATGCTATTTCTATTCCTTCACAATCATTTATTCATAATCAGTCTTTAAGTGTAAACGCTGGGAGGATATTGGAATCCCCAGGCGTATCACAACCAGGACCATTAGTTTTTATTCTAATAGGAACAATAAGACCCACAATGGATGGACATATGGGATGATCGATCACCCGATACCCAGAGTTCTGGGGTAAAGGAGAAGAATATGTAGAGCAACATTGGTTCTTGTCTAAAGCCATCTGGATGTCCAGAGGGACTCTTGATGAAAACAAGTTAGTGGAGTTTTAGAATACCTTGAGGGGCCATGATCTCAAATGGTATATGAAGGCTATTGAACCTGGGATGCAAGGACAAGCATTCACCCTTGGCCAATTTCGGTTGAAATTCAACATTGAATTCAAACTACCTTAGTGAGAGCAACAAGATCTCTCCAAGTTGTGGGAGATTCAACAAAGGGAAGGAGAATATTCCTAGGAGTACAAAGGGGAGTTCAATTCTGATATATCCCCAAAATAGTTGTGCATATGGCAAGTTTTCATATAAATTCCCCGCATTCTCTCATGATAGTATGTTTGATAAATGATATGATCTTGCATTCAACTTTCCTGGTTTCACTAGAACCTCAAAATCGTATTCCTGAAACAATAGTAACCATCTACATATTCTCCCTCCCAAAATTGGTTTGTTCACTAAGTATTTTAGTGAAAAATGGTATATATACATCTTAAAATGAGACCCCAATAAATAATGTCTGAACTTATCCAATGCATATACCATTTCCAATCCTTCTCGTTTCGTAGTGGTGTAGTTATTCTTCGCTATAGACAGTTTCCTACTTGCAAAAGAAATTGGGTGATCTATGTCTCCTTCCCCTAGTTGAGAAAGTATTGTTCCAAAAGATATGGAAGAGACATCTACATGAACATGGAACTCCTTGTTCCAATATATAGAGAACAAAATCCACACAGTCACTATTTTATGCTTTAAGGTGTCTAGACCCTTATGACAGTCCTCATTCCATTGGAACTTCAATTCCTTCTTCAACTACTTTTCCATAGGTGTAGTGATCTACGCATAGCCTTTGATAAAATTCCTGTAATATCCCATGTAACTTGTTAGCAATAGAATTCACCTCTGGATTGTATCAAAGGTAAGCCCAGTTCCCATCAAAGTTTTATGTCATGGGTTGGTTTTTAAAGAGGTTAAATGGGCGCAGACTCGGGATGATATCGTTTTAAGTCAAAAAAATGGACTAGCATGCACAAGCAATTGAGGTCTGGAATCAACTTCAGTTAGTAAGTTGGATTAAGGGTGAGTAGAGGGGAGAATTTGGTGAGGAGAGTGTAGAGATCTGCCGTGGACATCAGGTCTTCCAGCAGCCCAAAGAGGAAAAACTTAAACACAAGATATTCTTGAATTCAAATCTCAAAGAAACTGAAAGGAATTATAAAAACAATATGATCAAACATTCATAATAATACAATCACAATAATTCATGTGAATCAATCACTCATGAACTCTTTCAGTATCAGAGGGAAACAAGAGGGAGAAAGAAAGTTGACTGTCATTAAACAAGAAATCTCAGACTACAATGCATAACCAGAGAACCACAAGCTTCATTTAAAACTTTACAATACAGGAGCCTTTCTCTACCATCGACCATAAAAAAATATCAAAACCGAGTATTTATACTCAGAATAATTCACCACCATGAGAGATGTGACCTGGCTATTACATTCAAAACTTTGCATCTGCATCTTCTTCTGTCAGTATGCACTTGCATTCTTCTGTCAGACACGATCTCAGATCAGTATAGGCTTTGCAAGAGAATCCATTAATAGGGGAACTCTCGGCTGACAGTCTTCCCACACGACCATCTTTCCATTCTTTCCATTTATGGGGTGAGACGAGGTTTCAACAACCTCCCCCATTTCCATTAACTACTTTCATTGGGATCGGGATGGAGCCTAACACCCATGAATTCTCCACGAGATGTTCACGACTCCTTCAAGTCAATCCTGGTGCCTTGTGACCACGTAGATCTTCCCCTATGAAAATACGGGCACCCTCAGCTTCTGGAGTGGCTCCTCTCTATCGCTTCATGTGACCTCGAGCTTCTTTTTTGTGAAATTTTGGGACTTCGCATTTCAGGAATCTTCACTCCACTCGATTCCAAATATCTCGATACTTGAACTTGCGAAATGGCCCATCCAGATCGACGATCAGACCTACTTCGAATTTTATGGCCATGATCGTCTCCCCAAATAACCTTAGTTGCCAGCCACCCAATAGGCACATGTTCTTATTTATAGCCCCGCTTTCCATATGACTGTGGGCAGTGACCACGGGTCTAATTCCGAGGCACTTCGTGATTTCACATTTCACGACTTCGTGTCATGCTCCATGCTCAAATCTCCGAGTTACGAAATCACGATTTCGCGGATCAAGTGCCATGCATCCCCACTGGATCAGATTGCCTAGATGAATATCAGCATTTCGAGCCTCGGGAAATCTCCGCACTCCTTACTTCAGTTTTCTCGAAATGAATTTCTTCGTGGTTCGTATCTAGTGCCAGGCACCCTGCTAGATCGGATGACTCCTATTGATTTCAGATTTTGGGGATTCAAATATTTTAAAAACAACTTAAACAACGTTCTAAACTCCCAATTCCCACGCTTATATTTTTTTGTTGATCTCTGAACTTCGAAATGAAATTTCCTCTGCCAAACTGAACTTGCTCGCTCGCTTGATTCAAGTCCATATCAGACGGCTCTAAGTGATGCGCTTGTGCTTATGGCTAACTAAGGGCTCAGGAAGGAAAAATGATTAGTGATAGAGACAAGGAGAGAGAAGTGATCGACCTCAGATAAAACATAAAGGCTTAGGGCCAACACCTCTCAGGCAGGAAAAATAAGAAAACTATAAGACGAAAGGAAAAAACCTTACAATTGGGTCTACAAAAGGAGGAGAGACATGCAAAATTATATGCTTAGGCAAAATCCCCAGATTCACAAGACTCTGACAATTTTATGTGATAACATTTGGCTCCACAGGGGATGGCATGCTCCCTGCGACCTTCCAAGAATAAGTAGTTCTAGTGCCTTAGCTTTGGGCTATGGAGTCTCCTATTAAAAACAAAATAAACATAAAACATGAACACTATTTACAATGGTGGGATTCTGACTATGACTTTAAACATAAAACTTTTTTAGGAAGTGCCCATTTATAGGGCCACTAAAAACTTTGTCACCCTCCAAATTCTGCAACCTGTAAGTACTATTTGAAAGCGCCTCAGAAATTTTGAAGGGTCTAATCCAAAGGGATTCAAATTTACCATGTTTTCCCTTGTCCTGTCTGGGTGCATCCCATTTAAGTACTAGATCCACTAGCTGGAAATCATCCTTACTACTTTTCTTGTCAAACGACTTCTTGATCTTCTTCTAATGGTCATGTGCCCTGTCCAGTAGCTTCTCTCTGGTTTCCTGCACTTCTTCCAGTTTTAATATTCTCCCGACCATGTCATCAAGTTCTCCTTGGTAGTCTTGGAAGAATTTTGCCACTAGCAAGGCGAGATGAGAAGGAAATATGGCCTCAACTCCATACACAAGCTGAAAAGGAGAGGCGCCAAGAGACCTCTTTGTTGTCACTCTATCATCCCACAGATAAAACTTGAGCTTTGAATCCCATGCCTTCTTGTTGTCTTCTAACAGTCTATTGATAATTTTTATGAGGATCTTGTTAGAGGACTCTGCCAGTCCATTCCCTTGGGGGTAGTAAGGAGTTGAGTGAATCAATGAAATTCCAAAATGCTCACAAAACTGGATTAATAGCTCAGCCTTGAAGGAGGTAGCATTATCAGTGACATTACTTTTTGGACAACCAAACCTTTCTATAACATCTTCAAGAAAATTAATGATTACTTTGTGAGAAGGAATCCTTGTGGGGATAGCTTCTATCCATTTGGTGAAGTAATCGGTGGTAGTCAAGATCCATCTATTCTAACCACTCGAAGGAGGATGAATCTCCCCAATAAAGTATAGGCCCCACTACTAAAAGGGTCCTGAAGCTACTACAATCTTCAATGGCAGAGACTTGAGTTGTTGCTTCCCAGAGAATTTCTGACATTTGATGCAAGCCCTGATTTTCACACAGACATCATTGAACAAAGTAGGCCAGAAGTACCCAGCCCTGAGAATTTTGTAGGTTGTGGTTCTCCAGAAGTGATGTCCCCCACATAGGCTGTCATGAAAATCAAACACAATCTTTTGGGCCTCCTGTGGGTCTAAACATCTCAAAATCACTCCTAGAGGGTATTTCCAATACAAATCCTGGTCGATAATGGAATATCTAATCGCTTTGATCTTTAAATCTCTTTCCTTTATCTTCCCCATTCCATTTGGAGGTCACAACATTTTCATAAAATATATGATATATTTCTACCAAGCACATTCTGCCAATGGGGGGTTGTCCTGAGGTCTCCTATCAGACACTTCAACCTGCTGATTTTTTGAGCAAGTGTTGATGAAGTTAACCTCCAAAAATTTACAATTAGATTCAACGAACAACTTGGCTAATCCTTGGCCTTTAACTAGTTTAGTGGGTTTTATTTCCAAATCAAATTCAAGGATTTTGGCAATCCACTTGCTCCTTCTCCCATCTATGTCAGGCTGAATGAGAATGTCCTTCACAGAAGCTGAAGGAACATATGCAATGATCTTAAAATGCAAAACATAGACTCTGAAAGCTTTAAGAGATTTCACCAAGGCATAATCCTTCTTATCCATGATTTCATATCTGACCTCAGTGTCTCTTAGTGCTCTGCTGAAAAAAGAAATAGGTTGCTCCAACCCTGCATCATTATTTTGTAGTAAAACAACGACCACAATATCAAATGAAGAAAAAGAAAAAAATAGAAAATCCTTGGAATAATCAGGACTGATTAGCATAGGTGCTTCAATCAATGCCTTCTTTATTTGGTTGAAGTATTCTCTAGACTCGGTAGTCCATTTTACTTCGTTCCCCTTCCTAAGCATGGCTGTGATATGCTTCACCAATTCAACAAAATTTGAAACAAACCTTCTCAGAAAATTGATTTTTCCCAGGAAGGACTGAACTTCCTTCTTGGATCTAGGAAGTGATAAGTCTTGAATAGCTTCTACCCTACTTGAATCAATCCTAACCCCCTCAGTTGATACAATGTGTCCTAACAATTTTCCTTCCTGCATGGAAAATAAAGATTTCTTGGGATTTAGGGAGAGACCAAACCTTATGCATTTCGAGAAGACCTTTCTTAGATGTTGACAATGTTCTTTATCAGATTTGGAGAATACTATTATGTCATCCAGATAGATGACCACAAATGTGTCTCTTTATCCAATGAAGGTGATGTCCATGGCTCATTGGAAGGTTTCTCCTGCATTCATCAATCCAAAGGGAATTTTGGCATACATGAATGTGCCCCATGGAGTGGTGAAGGATTTCTTTTCTCTGTTTTCAGGCAGGACAGAGATATGATTGTAGCCAAAAAATCCATCAATCATGGATATCCTGGATGCACCTATCACCCTCTGCAATATGTGTTCCAACTTTGGCAAAGGGTAATTGTCCTTATTAGAGCTTCTATTTAGATTCCTGAAATCAACACATAGTCTGATTTCTCCACTCTTTTTCCTTACTGGAACCAAGTTGGCCACCCATTCAGAATATCTCAAAGGGACAATGATTTGGGCATCCAACTTTACCTCCCTTTCCATAATAGGAAACAACATAGGATTTATTTGTCTTAGTTTCTTCCTAAATGTTTTGGCCTCCTCTTTCAATGGGATCTTATGTTCAATGACGATTGTGTCATATGTTCTAAGGTCTTTATAGGTCCAGGAAAACACATCAACAAATTATTTTAATATCTTAGTGTACTCGGCTCTCTGCTCCCTTGACAGGCTGCTTGACAACTTGACAAACTTTGGATCCTCCTCTATACCAATATTGCATTCAAATACATCAACATCCTCAACTGGGCCTTTAAACTTTACTGCCACATCATTCCCATCAAACAATCTTTCTAAAGGAACTAGTACTTTTGGAATGTGGTTGCTAGGCAACTGAACAATATGGTGATTAGAAATTTTATTTAAAAAAACATCAGCGTGAGGGTCACCTTCGGAATCATGATCCTGATCAATGTGTAATGTAGATATATCATCAACATAATCAAGAAATTTTCTGATCTCAAGATCATCCTCGAACACCTTCAAATGCTTGATATTGTCAGGTACAGAGGGCCTATATCTTACCTCAACATCATACCTGATATTAGGTGGCAGTGGGATTTTGAAATGGCTCGCTGAGACAACCAAAGAATCAACCATAGTATTCTCCTCTCTTGGAATAAATGAAATGTTGAAAGTTAAGAAGAAATTGTCAATTAGGTCCCACACCTCATTTTTGTAAGTATTGAGCCTAGTGTGCTTGGCTTGATAAATATTTTTGACCTGATGAAAAATTAGTTCAACATCTCCAAATACTGCTAGCTCTTCAATCCCCATGTATTTCACAGCCCTTAAACCCAAAACAAGAGCCTCGTACTCTGCCACATTGTTGGTAGCTTCAAATTCTAGTTTATAGGACAAAGGTATAGCCTCTTTACAAGGTGACACAAAAAACACTCCAACACCAACCCTTTCCTTAGAAGAGGCTCCGTCAAAGAACATATTCCACACAAAATTATTTGGGGGAGGTATTTCATGAAAAGAAATGGGTTTCTTTCTGATTTCAAGAGGAGCTTCAAAATCATCTGCGATATGCAATATGATATATCCTAAGTCAGTGTTCAAAGAAAAAATAGGATGGTTGATGGGGTTTTCTTCATCACTAATGATGTATGTGAGCTACGCTTCCCTATAAAGTCTCCTTTGTTCACCCCCGAACAAAATAATGGTGGCATATCAAAGGTCCATTTGCAAGGTTCCCCCCAGTCTCTTTATCCAAGATCTATATAGGAGCATTCCGAACTTAGGGGGAATGTCATCCACTACGATATCCATGAAAACACTCTGTTGGAAATACTAAAACAACTGAGAGGGGGGGGGGTGAATCAGTTGTGTATAAGCTTAAACAATTTTATACTTATTAAAACATTATTAATCTTTCTTCATGTGGTCATCAACAATGTACATCATATGAACAGTAAAAGAAAAAACCATCAGTTACACATGAATTACACACAGAGACAGATTTTCACGAGGAAACCCATAAAGGGAGAAAACCTCTTCTTCTTCGAAATGATAGGCAGTCTTTTGCAGTTCTGTACATCATTTACAATTGAGCACCAAATCAATGTGAGGCTGCCACCTCTGTTTTACAAGCTTCAACTTGTTGAGAGCACCAACTCTCTCTTTTCTCTAGCACCCACTAGAAGGAAGCACCAACTCCTTGGTTTCTCTAGCACCAACTAGAAGGAAGCACCAACTCCCTGGTTTCTCTAGCACCAACTAGAAGGAAGCACCAA
>SNQJ01S0007166.1:283593-378957 GCA_010110895.2 Picea sitchensis
GTCCCGATCGCCAATGCCTCTGCTGACGTCACACGTGGTTTGACACGTGTTAGATCCTGCCACGTGTCACTCTGATTCAGGAATTGCATGAGCCTGAAGTGTTAGATCTGCCTGACACCTGTCATTCTCTGGTTGTGCCACGTTTCCCTGGGTGACGTGGTCTACCGACGTGAGTTGGATCAACGGTCTAGATCTCATGTTGATCTGACGGTGCAGATTCAGTCGGGATTTCGCATATCGCGAAATTGAGATTTTTGAGGCATTGTATTCTTTGCATATTGAAACCCCGATCCCCAAAACTCCGATGAAGCCTCCTGTCTACACGTGGATGGTCTCGATCTCTGCTTGATTTAACGACTGCAATCAAATCGCGAAATCGCATATCGTGATTTCGGGGTTTTCGTTATCGAGTGAACTGGACATTTCAAAGTCCCGATTCCCGAATCTCCGATGACTTATCTCCCTCACAACTTCTGCAAATCGGATGGTAGGAAGCCTTTCGGGAAACTTGAATGGGATCCAACGGTCACTGGATCGCTGTCTTCCTTCTTCTCTGCAAACTCTTGCTGCGCGTGTTTTCTTCAATGCTGTTCGTCCTGAGCTTTTTACGTCCGAATCCCCAAGGGATTTTATCCTTCATATCCTTCCATCTCCGCTGTTGCCATCAATGACAACAACCATTAAAACGCATTCGTTTCTTGTTCAATATTTTCCAACACACTCTTCATCAATAGCTGGAAAAGGGACATGGCTAGGTCTTTGATAACCCCAAGGAACTTCACCTTCCTGGATTCAAACGAATATAGGTCATAGTAGGCTTTTGTGACTTCCAACCCGAGTTCTTCCATGACAATATTAGGCATAAGATTATGGGATACTCATGAATCCATTAAGCAGTTATGCAACACCTTATCATGGATGTTCAATGAATTGTAGAAAGGAGGGGAGGAATCATCTCTATCTTCTACCAAAGGTCCTAATATGATAGCCAACTTTTCATCTTGCAAATTGACTGAGTCTCTGGGATGAGACGTGGGTTTAGACTGCAATAGTTTAGAGAGGCTCCTTTTGAAATATTCATGCTTGACCAGTTCCGAAAGGGGTACAAGGATTCTAAGTTTTTGGATTTCATGGTCAAAATTCAAAAAGGGAGAGGGCTTCAGAATCTCCTTCACTTCTGGGATGAGACCTTTGACCATTGGTGAGGGTTTTTGTACCTCCTTTTCTTTGTTACCATCTGCCACATTTTTTGTGAGCTTCTCTTCTCTGGTGGGTTGATCAAGAACATCAGGCTTTCCTTCTTTCTTCTTAGACCTGAGGTTATACCTGTTTGGTTTGTTGCTGGTATTTTCCCGCTTGCTCAACTCATTTAATTGACTATCCATGAGAGACTCTTCATATGCAGCTTGGGTTAAATGAGGAAATGAGGAGGTGTCCCCAAGACAATGAATTTCAAGGTCAAGCTCTTCCTCCTCTCCTTATTCGTCAGTAAAATAGTTGTTTTGGAGAGGAGCCTGAACTTTCTTGCCATCTCTTTCTCTATTTATTTGATCTCTTGGGATGCTTTGGGGGGCATTAGTTGGTCTTTTGAAACTACCCCTATTCTCAGTATTTTTGGAATTTATATAGCCCCACCTTCCTTCTAATTCGATCTTTTCCATTCTAGCAGAGAGTGAATTTAGTAGCTTGGTCATTTCATCCATTTGAGGGGGGGCAGAAGAGGAAATTGAAGTTGGAGTTTCAGACCTACCCTTTCCTCTGTCTCTATCAGCTTTACCCCTAAGTTTGTCAACTGCCAATATATTGGATTCTACTTCAAGGGCCGCATCTTGCATATGAGCCAAGGAGGTAGCTCTCCTTTCTCTCAACAGGAGGAGAAAATCAGGGTTGAAGGAACTAGCATAATTCATCTTGGCGGAGGTTTCAGTAGGCTTAACTTCAGCGGGAATCTTTTTATACATCTTATTAAATCTATTCAAGAAGTATGAAACAGATTCCCCCTCTTCTCTTTTAAGAGCCCCAAATTCTGTAATATAATAAAGGAGATCTTTTTTATTCCCCGAATGTCTTAAGAAGGATTCATCCAGAGAAGAAATCCCATCAATATATTTGGGAGGAAATTCCTTAAACCAATCCCTGGAATCACCATCAAGACTCTGCACAAAAACTCTCATCCACACATCTTCATTTTCGATGGCCTGAATCTCTACAAATCTATAAAAGGATGAAAGGTGCTCTTCTGCATTCACTTCTCCCTCCCATATGAATTGTGGCATGTACTTAAGGTAATCTGTGGCTGGGAGAGCATTCATAGGCTGAGGTAAAACTAGGGGGGTGTATCGAGCAGCTAATATCTCACCCATCATGTTCCTAGGAGGATTAGTACCTGCCATTTGGATGTGAACTGGAGGAGAATAAGGAGGAGATGGAGTTCAGGCAGGGGATATTAGAGGTGTGCTTCTGGGAACAAAAGGAAACAACTGAGGATATGGATGAAAGGACTCAGGGATCGAGGGAACATAGGTTTCCCTTTAAGTAAAAGAAACAACTTTAATAGGAGGAGGAGTAGTGAAACTGGGAGAGGGGAAATCAGTAGGAAAACTCCCAAAATTTGAACTTCTAGAAGCTCCAACAGATGGTGTAATAGGAAAATGAGAGACAACTAATGGAGTTGCTATAGGAGGGTAGTGAAAATCATCAGGAATACCTGGTTTAGTAGAAGAAGTGCCTTCCTGGAGGGTTGGTTGTCTTCTGATAATTTTCTCTGGGTTAGCTTTAGGTGTTTCTAAAGGAAGTTGTGGAGTAGACCTCGTGTGTCTGCCTCTGGAAGCCACAACTGAAGACGTGGAGTCGTAACAGTGGAGTCGCCAGGTGCACAGTTGTAATCTTCAATGTTTCGAGTTCTGATGCACCTTAAGAACCAATAAGCTTTGTCATTCAATCCCAGGGAAAATCTTCAATTCGTCCCCGACAACGACGCCAGAAATGTTAGCACTAGAAGTCACCTCTGGATTGCATCGAATGTAAGCCCACTACCCATCAGATTTTTATGTCATGGGTTGGTTTTTAAAGAGTTCGAATGGGTGCAGATTCGGGATGATATCGTTTTAACTCAAAAAAATGGACTAGAATGCATAAGCAATTGAGGTCTGGAATCAACTTCAGTCAATAAGTTGGAGTAAGGGTGAGTAGAGGGAAGACTTTGGTGAGGAGAGTGTAGAGATTTGCCATGGACATTAGGTCTTCCAGCAACCCAAAGAGGAAAAACTTAAACACAATATGTTCTTGAATTCAAATCTCAAATAAACTGAAATGAATTATAAAAACACTATGATCAAACATTCATCATAATACAATCACAATAATTCATGTGAATCATTCACTCATGAACTCTTTCAGTATCAGAGAGAAACAAGAGGGAGCAAGAAATTTGTCTATCATTAAATAAGAAATATCAGACTGTAACACATAACCAGAGAACCAAAAGCTTCATTTAAAACTTTACAATACGGGAGCCTTTCTCTACCATCGACAATACAAAAATATCCAAACCAAGCATTTATACTCAAAACAATTTGCCACCATGAGAAATGTGACTTGGCTATTACATTCAAAACTTTGCGTCTGCATCTTCTTCTGTCAGTATGCACTTGCATTCTTCTGTCAGATGCAATCTCAGATCAGTATGGGCTTTGCAGGAGAATCCGTTGACAGGGGAACTCTCCGCTGACGAGGTTTCAACAACCTCCCCCTTTTCCATTAACTACTTTCATTGGGATTGGGATGGATCCTGACACCCATGAATGCTCTAAGAGACATTCATGACTCCTTCAATTCAATCCTGATGCCTTGAGACCACGTAGATATTCCGCTGTGAAAATACGAGCGCCCTTGTCTTTTGGAGTGGCTCCTCTCCATCGCTTCATGTGACCTCAGGTCATGACCCGAGGCTTTTTTTTTGTGAAATTTTGGGACTTCGCATTTCGGGAATCTTCACTCCAATTGATTCCAAATATCCCAATACTTGAACTTGTGAAATGGCCCATCCAGATCGACGACATGACCTACTTCGAATTTGATGGCCACCATCGTCTCCCCAAATAACCTTAGTTGCCAGCCGCCTAATACACGCATGCCCTTATTTATATCCCCGCTTTCCATATGACTATGGGCAGTGACCACAGACCCAATTCCCAGGCGCTTCACGATTTCACATTTCACGACTTCATGTCGTGCTCCATTCTCAAATCTCCGAGTTGCAAAATTGTGATTTCTCAGATCAGGTGCCATGTGTCCTTACTATATCGGATGATCCAGATGAATATCATCATTTCGGGACCTTGTCATTTTGGGCATCGGGAAATATGCACACTCCTTACTTCGGTTTTCCCGAAATGACTTTCTCCGTGGTTCAGATCTAGTGCTACGCATCCTACTAGATCGGACGACTCCTGCTGATTTCAGGTTTCGGGGATTTAGATATTTTACAAACAACTTCAACAACGTTCTGAACTACAGATTCCCATGCTTGTAATTTTCCATTGATCTCTGAACTTCAAAATGAAATTTCCTCCACCAAACTGAACTTGCTCGCTCTCTTGATTCAAGTCCATATCAAGTTGCTTTAAGTGTTGCACTTGTGCTTATGTCTACAACCTCTGTAAACAAATACTTTGATGACTGACTGAGGGCTCAGGAAGGAAAAAGGATCAGTGACAAAGACAAGGAGAGAGAAGTGATCGACCTTAGATAAAATAGAAAGGCTTAGGGCCGACACCTCTAAGGGAGGAAAAATAAGAAAACTATAAGACAAAAGGAAAAAACCTTACGATTGGGTCTACAAAAGGAGGAGAGACATGCAAAATTACAGACTTAGGAAAAAACCCTAGATTCACAAGACTCTGACAAGTTTATGTGATAACATAACCCAAAGTTTCCCTCATCTGTTTGACTAATATAGGTGGTTGTAAATCTATAATCACTGTAATCTTGGCCAGATCCACTAGTAATCCCTTCTTGTAGACAACATGGCCCAACAAAATTCCAAATGATGCACAAAAAATACACTTCTTAAAATTCACTGAAATATAAGACTATCTACACTTATCCAACATTAGCTTGAGTACTTCTATGTGATCTTTCAGAAGAATGAACACCATCCAATAATCTAAGTATAATTCAATGAACTTATGAATAAATTCCTTAAACACTGCAACCATAACTCTTGAAAAAAATGCAAGAGAATTATTCAGTCCAAAGGTCATTACTATATAATGATAACTTCTCCACTCTATCACAAAAGTAGTCTTGTACCAGTCTTCCTGCAAATTTTTTATCTAATGGTACCTTGAGAATCCATCTGTGAAAGAATAAGTCTCCTTCCCTCCTATATTCTCTAATACCTCATCTGTGAACGATGTTGGAAATGGGTCATGTAAACATGCATCATTTAGCTTCCTTAGATCCACGCAAATCTCGATTCCTCCTATCTTATTGTATTGCACTACCATTGAAATTATCCACTCTAATTCCACCATGGGCTCAATGGTCCCTACGTCCAACATTCTGTCTATTTATTCTCTAACCTTCTTTGTGTAATTTGGATTTAGCATGTAAGGTATCTATCGCACTGGCTTAGCACCTGGTTTTAAAGGAATATTCATCTCTCCTAATTCCCCAACTATGTCCTTGATTTCTGAGAATGTATTTGGGAATATATCCTGATACTCACACACTAAATATGCAATATTCTCCATTGTTTCCTCACTCTATTACTCCCCTTGTTGGGACCTTCATTTTGTTGATTAGAAGTTCCGCACAACAGATTGAAACTTCATTTTGGATAATGGAAGTTGCACAAGTTGTTGAGAATCTGGATAACGCAAGAAAGGAAGAAACATAAAAGGGTTAAAGGGACATCACAACATCAATACCAAGTTCAAGAAAATAAATAACTCTCGAGTTATTAACCAACAAGATCGGATTATATATAGGAGACCAATGCGATTGTAATAGGGTAATGATACTAAGAATGGTAATGCTAGTAGTGGAAAGTTAATGAAAGGGTTGTGATGTCATTATTTCCTAGCATGTTAGTTCTGAGCTATTACTATTCCTGTTGTAACTCTTGATAGTGTGACGAGAGTCACTGATGTAATGGGCCAATACTATAGTATTGTTGAATAGGGAGATCTGGGTGAGAACCAGACAGACAATGTATCAGATTTTGGTATTATCAATATAATCAAAGCCCTAAATTTTGAATCTACATATTGCGTATTCAGTCTTAATGCATGAATGAGTTGTTGTTGTTTATTATCCTTATGTTTGATGTACCTAAATGTATATTTATGAATGGAAACACAACTCTGTTTCTTTATTTCCCTGTTAGGAGTTCCTCAGGATTGTTACAGGTTTAGTCCATTATGTGCAAGATTACAGTGAGCCTTGATACCTTAGAGGTATGTCTAAGTATTATCCTTACCATTCCCTCTCTTCCATGTCTCAATTGCGCTTCAGGTGAGACTTCTTCCCTCCAAGGAAGATGAAAATTCCAACGCTCTACATTACTTTGGTACCTTTTGTTGGTAATCTAAGAAGGACCCTAGTCTGAACACTTTTGTGCCAACAAAATGGTTCTATTGGCGGGACCTATGATTAAAAGGGAACCTATGAGGAGAATGATTCCACGAATCTATAGATATGAGATTTGAAAATGGTGGGAAATAAATTATGATTCCTTTACATGGAAGGAAGCAAAGATGCGAGGGGAATATGAGAGATTTTGTCTTTTACTCAGAAAGATCGAGTGACCAGTATGAGATATTCTAGGTTAAGTTTATGGAATAACTATTCCATTGGATAGATAGGATCCAAGAAGCTCTTGAATTCCAAGAATGTGTCAAGAAGACCTGTAGTTGGGGTACAAAGAATATCACAACACTTCATCAGCTGGATCACCAAATCACGCGAGCAGTCGATTTCTGGGTTCACACAACTCGAGAGGGATACATCATCAAATTTGCAGTCGATAATCACCAATTTTTTTCACATGTGGAAGAAATTTTCCAGAAAGGTGTGTGTGACAGATTGTTGAGGGAAACTCCCCTATGGATGAAAGTATTATTGATGGAGGAGGGGATGATGAATATTCCCTCAACTGAGATGGCAGCCTAAAAACCTACGCTTGGGGTAGGGTGATTTTGGGATAGGATCATGACCTGAGAATGGGGAAGGGTTCTTTGACAGATGGGGGAAGATCAAGAAACAAACGAAAGAAACAAGCGAGCCTTAAGGAGAGACACCATTGTTGAGAAGTGGTGGCACAGAAAAGTAAAGAAAGCAACGAAGTAGTCTGAGGTGTTGCAGAAAGAACTCAGATCCAGAGGAACATATGAAGGAAGGAAGGAACATTTGAGGAAGGTGAGAAGACAAGAAAGACTGGCCAGTCTAATATTGCAACAGAGATAAGCGTAGAGAGAAAGGAGTCCCCAGATGGGTGGACAAGAAGAAGAATGTGGAGAATCAAGGGAGGATGAGGAAGGTCTAGAACTTGCGTGAGATCAAGAAGATTCAACCCCAATAGCAGGAGACATCAGGAACCATGCAAAAAAGGCTTCTCTGGAGGAAGAGAACGAAAACCCCCATATCAAATATACCCACCTAGAAGTCAGTCGAATTATCCCCGAATCACTTGTACCACATGTGTCCTCTATACCCGTGTTAAATTCTACACCGCCTACTTATGTTATTTCTATTCCTTTGCAATCGGTTAGTCATAATCAATTTGTAAGTGTAAACGTTGGGAGAATATTGGGATCCCTAGGCGTATCACAACCATGACCATTAGGTTTTATTATAATAGTAACAGTAAGACCCACAATGGATGGACATATGGGAGGATCGATCGCCCAATACCCAGAGTTCTGGGGTAAAAGAGAAGAAGATGTAGAGCAACATTGGTTCTTATGTGAAACCATCTAGATGTCCAGAGGGACTCTCGATGAAAATATGTTAGTGGAGTTTCAGACTACCTTGAGGGGCCATGATCTCAAATGGTATATGAAGGCTATTGAACTTGGGATGCAAGGACAAGCATTCACCCTTGGCCAAGTTCGATTGAAATTCATCGTTGAATTCAAACTACCTTAGTCAAAGCAACAAGATCTCTCCAAGTTGTGGGAGATTCAACAAAGGGAAGGAGAATATTCCTGGGAGTACAAAGGGGAGTTCAAAGGGGAATGAACTCCCGTATTTTCAATATTTTCAAAATTCTTGAGGGTGTATGTGGGTTGTATTGGGAACATTCGCGTATGCACGCGTGCATATTGTTTTCTTCCCACAGGCATACATGGGCTGTCCTTGGACAACCCGCGTACACACATGGCCGCCCCTTTTTAGGAGTGTGAAACCCCCCAACATCCAAAATAAAATAAAAAAGAAAGTATTGAAATGAAAAGGGGGTTTATTTGTACTTGGTCCGAGCGGAAGTTCGTTTAGTCCTCTGAAGCTCCCGTAATCAACTCTTTTAGAAAAAGTGGTGTTTTTGGCTTTTTGGTCAATTCTCAAATTGCAATGGTGACAATGAGCTGCCAGCTTGTATTTATAGAATTTTTTGTCCCTTTTTGTCATTTTTTGGACCCTTTTGTTGTTTTTTCGGGCTTAAAAATAATTTAACATGGTTCTTGAGTTTCTCATTGGATGTTACGATACACTTCACTTTTGGTTTGGAATTTTTTTTGGGAGATGGGTCACTTTTTAAAGATTCTTTGGTAAAAGTCATTTTTCCAACGTTTTGCATTTAAGCTAGGATTCCACCTCCATTTTTTGCATCTCATTGTCTTTTTTTCTTTTCCATAGGATCGATCCCACCAAATTGCGACACAGAACCATCATTTCTTCTTTAGAAGTGTTGTAATTTAGTGGTAGAGACTACTTCTACATGGATTCCCTAGGTAGATCCTGGTTGCATTTTGGTGTCCATGCCGTTATTAATGACTTTAGGCTTGGGATTCCTTGTTAGTCTTGTCTTGATTATGAGTTTGAGCCTCATATGTCTGATATGTCATCACTCTTGACCTCATGCTTGGGACTCCCAGAAAACGAGTCTTCTTTTAAGCCCTTTTCAGACTTTATAAACATGAAAAGATTGCTGAGAGATCTTGTTGTCCTTCACGCTCACCAAACTAAAACTTGAAGGCACGTCTGTCTGGCGGTATTTTACTCCTTTTTCAGTTTGGATGGTCAATTTTACGAACAAAGGTATGCTTTAGGAACTTCGGTTCGCCAGAAGAGTATTCTCATGTATATATTTAACCCTTTTTCGGGCCCGAGGGACTAAATTTACGAAAAAGGAAACCCCACAGAGTCCATAGTTAAGCTCTTTTCAGACTCCTTAAAATTTTAAAGATCGTCGAGTGACCTTGTTCTTTCACACTCGTTAATTGGTTCAGAAAAATATCTACTGGCATGAGTTTACCCCTTTTTTCGTCCTGTAAATTAAGGAGGAAAAAGGTACACCTCGGGAGATTCGTCTCACTGGGAGAGTTCTCCTCAACAAATTTCACTTTTTTGGGCTAAGGAGACTAAATCTAGAAAAAGGCAGCGAGTCCATAGTTAAGCTCTTTTCATACTCCTTAAAATTGAAAATATTGCTGAGTGATCTTGTCTTTATCACACTCGTTAAAATGGTTTTGAATAGACATATTTTCGGTGCTAGTTTACCCCTTTTTGAACCAACTAGACTACCTTAAAAAAAGGTACCCCAGTGGAGTCTTCTTTTTCTCTTTTTCAAACTCTCTAAAAATGAAAAACCACCAAGCTTACCTTCTCTGGGCTCATTAAAATTACATTGAAGGACGTTATCATTGTGTCATATAGATCTCATTTTCATCTTTGCGTCTTTGGCCTAATGCCGGCTCCATGTTTCTCTCAACTGAACCTTTGAAGCATGCCTTATATGCAAGCCTTGTATCACTTTGCATTTGTGTCTTGACACCTTGACCCGTGGAGGAATTTTCCCGAGTGTCCTTTCCCTGCACATGTTTCCTTGCTTCAAGAATTAGTATGTTCCTTGCACTTGGAACTAGTATGTTTGTGACACTCGTTCCTCCTTTGTAACATAGCATTCTTTTATTCCTTTTCAAGCTTTCCAAAATTATTGAAAAAGACAAAAACATCAAATATACCCCAAAAAGAGGATGGGAGAAGTATTTTCTTTTTATGGCAGCACAATGAGTCGCCCTTGGACAAAGTACATCCTTTCATTTGTTCATCAAGATTTGGGATTTAATATGACCTTAGGAAGTTTTTCTCGCTACATAGAGCTGTGTCCTCCTCCGTTTGGTTATTCTTCCAAACACATGGAGAGTTTGTATTGCCCCCTGCATTGTGAACTTATGCCAATATTATGTTGCCTGAGTCTAATCATCTGTCATTCTATTGTCCAAGGGAAGTTTTACCCAACTTGAGTCGACCTCTTTGTAGTTTGTCTCTTTCCCTCATGCCTGACCATCCCAAAAGTCCAATCAAGTCTTTGTTCGAAATCACTGAAGTTCTCTGCCTGATCACTGAGATCCTCTTGTTTGTTCCCCGATGAGCCGTCAAACACCTCTGGGTAGTGAATTCATACACTCACATTACACTCCTATTTGAGTTTTGAATATATTGAAGTTGTTTCTCGAGCTATGAATGCCTCATCTCCAATCATCATGCATCATTGGCTTCTTGAAGATGGATACTATACATGTATATCTTTGATTTTGAGATGTAGATCCACTATGTATTGCTCGCGGCTACACTTTATATAGTTATATGACATGGATATGCAATTTATTTGATTGGCAGACATGATTTATTTCATCCCAAGCATGGGTATGCCCACCTTAGTGAGACATTTATTATTTTTTCATATGGCACCTACTGAACTCTAGTCCCAGGCTCACTCGCTTCGTACGTTGGTGAATATTTGTAATGTATTTCGGTCATCAGATTCTCTTCTGACCTCACATATTAGGGGGAATCTGTTATAACCCTAAATTTCACCATACATGCATACTTGGCATCAGGCCAGCTTAATTGCTATTTTTTCCAAGCCATCACTGAACAACTCTTCTTAAAAACCACATTTTTGAAGATGTATGCACCCCACACCATTGCTTCCCTCATACACATGCTTGCTGCACCATTACATCTCACATACATACACTATTTGCACCATTACAAATCGCATATACTCACAAAAGTTGTAAAAATTAAAAAGTTGCAAAGAATTCGTTGAGATTACGTGCTATTGGGTAGTTTTCCAACTGTCCCACTGCCTATAACATGTCACCCAACCGAATAACCTTCATTTTTGTCATATAAAAGGAGTTTTGGGGTCTCATTCCAAGGAGAAGCATAAGAATAGTGAAACTTTGCCCCATTTCACTTTCCCCCCTTGCCCCAAGAATTTGCAGCCACATTGTGAGTTTTAAGCCAAAATTCCCTATTCTTTCCTTTTTCCTCATTCATAAGCTTATGCCATTTCCCTAGAGAGAATTGTGAGAGGACAAAGATATGTGGAAATGCAGTTGGAGCTTGGTGAAGAGGAGCCTGGACCAGGTTTGAGGAGCATTCGTCGATCTCATTGTAAGTAACTTTGTGAGATTGATAAAAAGGAATACTTTTTCTGTCCTAGATATGATGTGTTCAATATTTATGTTGGATTTATATTTGATTATGACATCTAACCCACTAATTCATATATAAGATGCATGTTCGTAGTGCTTTTTTTTTCTGTTTATGAATACAGGTCAGCCTTGGGAGGAGACTTGTAGTCGAAGAGCAACGTAACACAAAAGGATCGACATCGGACGCAGAGTTTAATGTAGAGTTACCGTATATTTTTACCTTGTGTTTTATGCATGGATGTGGGGTGTATCTGGGGTAGTTTTTAAAGAGTAGGAGACTTTAGAAGGTTATCTCTGCTTACATTTTGAACCCTAGTGTAGTCCATAGGGGGGTTTTTCTGCTATACAAATCACCAGAGGGAATGGTATATTCAAGGATTACTACCTTTGACGAGAATTCCTTTAATGAAACAATGGATAGCCACATTAACAAAAGACTTGGAGAAATCGATGAAGATCGAAGCCATGGAAGGTTATCCAGAAATCTTGGAATGAACAAACCCCCTTTAGATGTAAGTTTGTCGCAACTTCAGGGAAAAATATCAATGCCAATGGAGAATATTCAAGAATTAACCACCCAAAGACCAAGACGACCTTAGGTTTGGTGCACACGCTGCTACACATACTGCTACACATAAGGGCATATGGAAAATGAATGTCCACGCATGAGGGGAATCAGACCTCTTAAAAACCTGATGGGGCCTTCATGACCTATGGGAGGAGTTGTGTAAGTGTCTGCGACTCCACCATTCCATATACCAAGCCTGTATAATACTTTACCAGGCACTCCAACCCATCATACAACAGAGTATTGTGATATTTTTCAGACACAGGGACATGCACTGAGGCAGTGTCCTATTTTGCAGAAGTACTTAACTGCACCCAATAAAATAAACTATGAGTTTTGTGCATCTACGACCCAAGCCACAAATAAATTTAGAGTGTTGGATGCACTTGCTGACAGATTGGACCGGACATCATTTAGAGTAAATGAAACCCCCTAGGGACCTGGAAGAGGCTAGGGAGGAGGGGTTGGAGGTGGATTCAGAGGTGGGAGAAATGGAGGAAGAGGTCCGAGCATATGCTACAACTACAATAAACAAGGTCATTTGGCCAGAGACTTCCCTCACCCAATATGACCATGGTGCTCGCACTGCAAGAATAATGGGCACGCCACTGAAGACTGTCCAGAATTGATCGCAAAATAGGAAGATCGAGTTCATCAACACAGAGACAATATAATAATATCATAATTAAAAAGGGGAATCAAGGGAAATCTACCAACAATTAACATCATCACTCATGGAGGAGCAAAGATTGGGGAAGAAGTAGACAGTCAGCCCAAGATTCAAAAATCTATTCTCAAAGATGACATGTATGATCCGGTGAAACAAAAGTTTTTTTTTTTTAAATGAAATAAATATATTTAAGAGTGTCACCATTCCAGAAGTAATAGAGAATCCTCCTAGAGTCTCCTGTCAACCTAAACCTACGGAAGCCCCCACCTCACCACCAACACCTAGGAATTCTGGAATTCCAATAAAACACCCTGATGAGTCTCAAAGTGTAATCAATCTTTGGTTTCATTTATTATTTGATATCCTAGGGGATGACCAAATTATTGATAAGTTACGCAACACCCTGTACTTGATATTGGGGAACGAGAGAACCCCATAAGCCATAGTAAGGAATAATCTCCCTGAGAAGAATACCCAGAGAATACAAAGGAGAAAGGTGCGAACTGGAAGAGAATTTAGGTTAGAGGCCCAATTAGATAAGTTCAAAATCAAGGATGTCATGCTAGATTTGGGATCAGATGTTAAAATCCTACCCAAAAAGACATGGGAAGATTTGAGAAAACCTCAGTTAGTATATTCCCCCATCTAGTTGAGAATGGAAAATCAATATCGCATCTTCCTAGTTGGAAGGCTGGAAAATGTGGAAATAGATGTTGTGGGAGTTAAGACCACAACTGATTTTGAGGTGATTTAAATCATGGGAGATAAGGATCCGTACCCTACTCTACTCGGGATTGATTGGGAATATGAAAATTATTCTATAATTTATCTAAAGAGGGACACCATGATGTTTGAAGAAGAGGGCATAAAAGTAGCTCAACCCTTAGATCCTTATCTGGGGCTTAGATATATTGAACCAGTGGACGGTAATATGGACTCATAGACCCTTGACCAATTGTACACCGTCACAACAAGCACGATACTAGATTACATCAATCCTATGACAGATGGATCAGTAAGTTGGAGAAGCATATAATCTATAGATGAGGATTCAAAAGTAGCCTGTGACAGTTGGCATCAAGGTTCATATGGGTGATTTTCAAGGAAATGCACAACTGTCAGAGAAATAATATGGATTGTAACTCAGGTCATAGAAACCCCTAAATATAATGGTACCTCATAGGTACACAATTTTATCACCAGCATGGAAGAAAATATAACGAAGGAATAAACTATCTCTGTTCTTGACTTAGCCTTGCAAGATACCCCCGTTAGATGGTGGGCCACCCATAAAGACTTGATTATAGAGTGGGAGGATGAAAAAAAAGCCATCCGATGTCGATTCCAGGGGAGGGAACAAATGAAATAAGAAATGAAGATATATTTCCAAGATGTGCAACTGTTCAACGGATGATCTGACCCTCAAATGCATATTAAGCATTTCCTAAAGCAATGGAGAGTTGCGGAGGTACCCTCTCACCTATGGGTCCAGGTATTTTTCCATTCATTGGGGCCTATTCCAAAGGCCTAGTATATACATGAGGAGACCAGAAGATAAACAAACTATTGGCAGAACTTACAAGAACAATTTTGCAAGGATTTCACCTTTATAAGTAAGTATCCCAAGCTCAACACTATCCTTCAAAGAATCAAGGAAATGATTTTCACTAAAATTTGTAAAAAGAGATCAAGTCCAGTAGTATGTGATGACCATGTTCACTTGCTTTAGTCTAGTCTAAGTCTTGAAATTGATAAGATATTTGTACCTTGCTATAAAGTTGATAGATACCTAGAAAACCCTAATGATTTAGTAGAGCTTAGAAACTTATACATTAAAGAAACCAAAGGCAGTAGAGAGATTCAGGATACCATACCTAATCACACCTGTAGCTCCTATAATCAACCACTTAAGTTGTGGAAAGTTAATATAGGGAGCGTAGAGAATCCTAAGATAACTTCTATAGGAGACTACTGGGATAAGCAAGCTATAGACGAGGTACATAACATGTTGTGGGAGTATGAGGACATGTTCCCGAAAACATTCTCGGAGATAAAAGGCATAAAAGGAGCCATGGGAGAAATGAAAATAGAGTTGAAACTTGGCTCAAGACCTGTGAAGCACATACCATACCTCCTCAACCCTAGAATAAAAGAAAATGTTAAGAAATAAGTGGACAAGATGCTTGGGGAAAGACTTATTTTCCCTATTGAATAAGAAAAATGGATTATCCCCATAGTTGTCCAGAGTAAGAAAGGAACATAAGAAATTTGGGTCTGTGTGGATTACAATAGTTATAATTCTGCGTGTGTGCACAATCCATTTCCCACACCTTTCAGTGACAAGGTATTAGATCAAATTGCAGGAAAATAATCTTATTCATTTACAAACGGATTCTTAGGATATCATCAAGTCCGAATCATAGAGGAAGACAAGAATAAGACTACATTGATAACATAATGGGGATCATTCACATACAATGTAATTCCCTTTGGTTTGAAGAATGCCCCTGCAGTTTTCTCTCGAATTGTGATAGCATCTTTTTGAGAATTCATACACAAGTTTGTAGAAGTATATATGGATGATTGGAAGATGTACACCATATTAAAATATCATGTCAGCCTACTTCGGTAATGTTTGATAGATGTTGTGAAATGCATATATCTTTGAATGTAAGAAAGTGTATTTTCTATGTACCGCATGAAAATCCACTAGGCCATATTGTATGCAGAGAAGGAGTCCTAGTAGAACCAACTAAATTTGTGGTCATTCTAAACATGCTTCCACCTTCAAGTGCCAAATTTTTGCGCTCCAAACCGGTACATACATGATATTACCGTAGGTTCATAAGAAGATATGCAACTATTACAACACCCCTTGATAAATTGCTGAAGAAGTCTGAACTGTTCCGATGGATGCCTGAGTGTGACAAGGAATTTGAAATTCTAAAAGAGAAGCTGAGTACTGCACCAATATTGATATTTCCAGATTGGGACTTGAATTCCATGTACATGTGGATGCATCAGGCATCGCCCTGAAATCCATTTTAGCGCAACTAGGTGAAGGAAATATGGACCACCCTATTTACTTTTCCAACAGAAAACTATCACAAGATGAACGGAACTACACAACCACTAAAAGGGAAGGTTTGCCTATGATTTATGCATTAAAATTTTTTAGACACTACTTATTAGGATCTCATTTCAAGTTTTTCATTGACCATTATGAATTGAAGTACCTAGTCAATAAACCAATATTGGAAGGAAGAATTTGCAGATGGCTATTGCTGTTACCATAGTTTTCATTTGAAGTGATTGTCAAACCAGGAAGATGCAATGTAGGTCCAGATCACCTTTCTAGGTTGGAGTCAGGGGAAAGTGGCAGAGCAGTGGATGATCAACTCCTAGATACAATTTTTTTCCAAATTGGGGCCATTTCAGAGTATCTTGAAGACATTGTTGTCTTCCTCAGTACATGAACCTACCCAGAAATGTACACCGCAACCCAGAAGAGACACATGGTAGTTTGAACAATAGATTATCAATTGATTGCCGAGAAACTTTACAAATTGGGGCTTGACAACATCCTTAGGAGATGTGTCTTAAACCATGAAAGGTAGGATATCTTGTGGGAATGCCACAATGGAGTTGCGGGAGGACATGTTGGAGGTAAGGCCACTGCATTGAAGGTACTTCACGCTGGATTATGGTGGGACATGTTAATTAAATATGCTAAGGAATATGATAGAACACGTGACACTTTCCAAAGATTAGGAAATCCTTCTTGAAGATATGAATTACCCCTTCATGCAGTCAGAGCACTTTAAGCGTTTGAGAAGTGGGTTGTTGATTTTATTGGACCGATCAACAAGCACTCAAAGGCCAGATACATCATTACCACAATTGATTACCTCACAAGATGGGATGAAGCAGAGGCAGTCCAAGATTGTTCTAAATACACAACTACTAGATTTATCTTCGAGAATGTTATCACTCGATTTGGATGTCCTAGAAGTCTAACCAGTGATCAAGGTACTCATTTTATCAGCAGTACAATTGTAGTGTTAACGACTAAATTTATTATACAAAATCATAAGAGAATCCCTTACCATTCGCAAGATAATGGTATGGTAGAGGCCTTTAATAAAATTCTAGAAAGAGGACTCACAAAAGTATGTTGCAAAAATCGAGAGGACTGGGAAGATAGAGTTCCAACAGTATTATGGGATTATAGGAAAACCATGAAAAAGTTACATAGATACACCCCATTTCAATTGGTATATGGAAAGGCATCGGTTTTACCTACACAATTTATCACCCCTAGTATTTAATTCAGGGATGATTTTAGGGGCTAAATTTCTCTCATGGGATAATTTTCCATGGTTTTTCCCAAAAAAATATTCGTCATTCTAAAAATGATTCGCCCAAATTCTATAGGATAAAATTATTTTACCTTAAAATCGGCAAAATTTTATACAAACTATATAAAATCCTTAGAAATTTGAATATTTTTACAAAAATATCACCAAACATTTATAGTTGGCATATGAAGGATTAGTAATATTCACTAAGGTTTCTATGTTTTATAATAAATTTCTATCCTTAAAATCATCCCTGGTATTTATATAGCACATGCTACACACATGACAGATGATGAATTAGTTGCGCAAAGGATTTCAAACTTGCAACAACTTGAGGAAGAAATTTTTTAAGCAGATTTTCATCAAACAGTTGAGAAGGCCAGACAAAACGCTTGGAATCATAGGAATATTAAGTCCAAGAGATTCATGCAAGTGGATAAGGTGCTCCTCTATGACAGTCGATATTAGAAACATCTAGGCAAGTTGTGCATGCATTGGTTGGGTCCATTCATAGTTTTGGAAATCCAACACTCTGGTGCAGTCAGGCTCAAGAAACTATATGGTATCCTTCGACCAGGATGGGTGAATGGAACACGCTTGAAACCCTACATTTTTCATGCTTGAGTCAAAGAAAGGTTTCTCCAAGCCAAAGGAGAATGTACAGTAGTTAGATTTTCATTTCTTGAATTTTTTTTAATTCAGTTAATAAACATCGGAGTGTGCATTCAATGCGCCATGACACATATTCTGTTTCAGTCTAAGCATTTCTTTTTTGCAAAACTACTTACTATTCCACACAATATCGGAAGAGCCACCATTACTTTAAATGAATTCATTTAATATGACGGGGACCCCCATTGTGGTTGGAGGGAGAGTAAATCCGAGCTCGATCATATCCCATGTTCCACACGTACCCAACCCCATCATACACTTTATGACAGCCACTGTAATCCGTCAAACTTTCCGTTAAGCCATAAATGCGTGATACACGCAACTGCCATCGATATCCCCACCATGATTCTCAATCGTTAAAAGGATAATCACCTCATCTCGATCACATCCCTGCCATTTTGTTCATTAAAAACCAATATTAGTTGATATATCCTACCTCGTTACCCATCCCCTCAGACACCTAAGCCTAAAACCACATTTATGGCCTAATCATGAGTGTCTTTATGTGAACTTACAAAAATTATCAATTTATCCAATTATAATACTTCGTTAATCCACGAGCAACACCACCATTTGTTATTAGAGATATTTTGAATTTCCTCCAATTGCGCATACCCCCCTATATTTTCATTCTCTTGTTACAAAGCTGACCCCAATTTACCCAGAAAGTCAAACACTTCAGATCTACCATGCCGAAAGAAACAAGAGGCCAGAGTTCATCTACCAAAGAAGAAATCCCATATGAACCATATGATCCCCGCATCGAGATCTCCGGGGATGTCAAAGGAAAGATAGAGCAAGTAAAGCTCCTGGACCTGGATTTGGTAGACCAAGTGTTGTTCCCACAGTTGAAAATCGATGTGTTTTGGGACATGGCTTTGGATTCCATCGAAGGCATGCATTTTGTCCCCAAGCCTGACTTTATCAACCTATCAACTATGTTGTATCCTTTTCATCACCTGAATGAGAAAAAGAGGGACACTTGCGAGTCCAGTTGGGTTAGCTGGACAAGACATAAGTTAGTGCAAAATATCAAGCACAAGAAATAAACAAACAACTAAGCTAACAACAATTAAAGAAACTAAACTAAAGTGCATAAGGGAATTAGAACCAAAATTAACCAAACAATTGACCAATATTCATGCCACCAATGGATAGATTCTATTAGTGGGAAAAAACCAAAGAGAAAGGGAGACTTATGGGTCCACTCTTCCTCCAAGGGAGGGCTCTTGAACCCCCAATGAGAGAGCTCTTCTTACAAATAGCAAACTAAAAGGAAATGGTGAAGAAATCCAAAGCTCATTCACTCAAAAGGTGATGTGAATATCCCAATGAAATGGTGCTTGCATGCTCCAATGAGGAAAGAGGTTCCTTGCAGGAGAATAGAGGCAACATAACAATACAAATAGATTCTTGAAAATATAGTGCACCCATGGCCTCTTTTTATAGAAAATATTTGAGGCATTATCCAACCGATCTTTAGTGCGAACAAGGGGCCCTTTAGGTCTTTGACCAACCCCCCACTCGGATTCAGCTCGGATTTGGGGGTCAATTCGACTTAGGAGTTGAACCAGAAGTGGGTGGGAGGCTGATCAGAATCATTAATGCACCGTTCTGAGGTGTGTGCAGATTTTTGCGTCCATAGTCGCACATTGAGCGCATGTGCGCTTTCCCCGCATTTTCGACTGGCGCACGTGTGCGTGCTTCCTTTATATTTTGAGTGCATGCTGATTTTATAACCAGTTGTATAGTTTGTGCCTTTTGGAAATAAAGTTTTGGGCCATGAATGAACTAATAGGTGTTTGGAGATGCTCGATTCCTGTAACCACTTGTGGACGAAATTTCAGTGATAACAGATGCCCCCTGATGTGTGAGGTTAGGAGCATACATATAGCCGAAATATTGGTTTCTTCTACTGAGAGTACCATTGTAAGAAAGAGTTTTGAGAGGGATTGCAAGAGTGACCCATTGGAGGGAGAGGGGTCCCCTCTTCCTCCAAGGGAGGGATCTTGAACCCCCAATGAGAGAGATATTCTTACAAATAGAAAACTAAAAGTAAATGGTGAAGAAATCCAAAGCTCATTCACTCAAGAGGTGATGTGAATATCCCAATGAAATGGTGCTTGTATGATCCAATGAGGAAAAAGGTTCATTGCAGGAGAATAAAGGCAACATAACAATACAAATAGATTCTTGAAAATATAGTGCACCCATGGCCTCTTTTTATAGAAAATCTTTGAGGTATTATCCAACCGGTCTTTAGTGTGAACAAGGGGCCCTTTAGGTCTTTGACCAGCCCCCCACTCGTATTCATCTCAGATTTGGGGGTCAAATCGACTTGGGAGCTGAACCAAAAATGGGTGGGAGGCCGACCAGAATCATTAATGCACCGTTATGAGGTGTGTGCGGATTTTTGTGTCCACAGTCACGCATAGGGCGCATGTGTGCTTTCCATGTGTTTTCGGCTGGTGCACATGCGCACACTTCTTTATATTCTGAGCGCATGCTAATTTTATAACCAGTTGTATAGTTTGTGCCCTTTGGAAATGAATTTTTGGGCCATGAATGAACTAATAGGTGTTTGGAGATGCTAGATTACTGTAACCACTTGCGGACGAAATTTCAGTGATAACAGATGCCCCCTGATGTGTGAGGTTAGGAGCATATGTATAGCTGAAATACATAAATGTTTCTTCTAATGAGAGTACCATTGTAAGAAAGAGTGTTGAGAGGGATTGAATGAGTGACCCATTGGAGGGAGAGGGGAACCTGTGGGACCCAAACCTTTCGCTAGGTGTGGAAAAATAAAACTGTGTACAAACGAGGCGGGCATGCCCCATGCTCATGTCATGTAACTCAAAATGTGGAAGACAATAACTGAAGTGGTATGTTGACATAGATAACTGCAGCGCCCTCCGAGGCTATTTGATAATGATAGAGGAAAATTCTGATGGTGAACATACTCTGAAAAGAGGCGATGACACCTGTAAGAAGTGTCGATAATTTGCGGGCATTGATAGCCCAACAAATTTCATAGGTCTTCGAAAAATATAAAAATAACTGCAATAGTCGCAAAGTAAGACCCACCGTAACATGACATAGGGTTGAAGTAGAATGTTATGGGGGTCAATGACAATAGATAAAAATGGTGTTTCTCTTTGTGCCATCCGAGACTCCTCATTGTAAAGGTAATGAGAGTCAAGATCTTGTCGCCCTCTTGGAAACTGTGTTGATGTCGATAGAAAGGGAGACGTGACTCCAAGAAGCAAAGGGCTTCATGAAATCCACTGGATAAGATCAGGAACGGATGAGGTGCATGGACGAATTCAAGACATGGTCATACTCAAGATGACCCTTGGTTGGGGATATATGTGAAGTATGAGTGGAAACAACCGTGAAACTAAAACTAGCATTAGGGGGACGACTAGACATGGGTTAATTTTTTCCAGAGGTGTGACAAAGTGGACGAACTCAGAGATCGTAGGTACATGGAATGTGGGATACTCAGGGTTTATGGACGATGTCAATAAGAGTAGAAGGTAATGAATGCCCCAACCAAGGGTGAAAGGTGTTTCTTTTCTAGAAAAAGAAGGTTGTCAAGGGTGACAACAAAAAGCTAAGTAAATGCTGGAAACAAAGGCTTTTTACAATTACCAAATGAATAAAGAATCAAGTGGGATAAACTTGTAGATACAGAAATGGGTGCCCCAATGCAAGATGGCTTGGCTTATGATGGTGCAAGTTGCGTGAAAAAACTAGTGGAGGGTGGGGGCCCCATGGGTGGGTTTCTGTAGGAGGTAAATGAATGGAGGGAAATTTACAGATGGGAAAACTGATTGTGGATGAAATGGAAAGTTAATGATACAGCGGGGGTGCAGTCAAAGTGAAACCATGATGAGAGATCTTGGGCATCCATTGGGAAGGATAGAATAATGAGGAGAAGAAGTATGTGGCTGATTCTTGGAAATGCGTAAGACTATCATGACTCCCATCCATAGGGGGTGAAAGCAGCATGAGTGTCAAAGTGCCAAGGAAGACTATGAATGGGACAACTCATGTGGGGGAGAATGCTACCAGGTGAAAGTAGTTGAAATGCAATGGAGGTGATAGTACTGTAGAGCCGGCTGTGAGGATCCTATAGGAAAATGTTGGAGGGTGTGACTGGGATATGCAATTGATATTTAGAGGGAATGATTACATGCCAGTGTTGAGCATATACCAGAAGGGTTTGTGTTGATAAGCAATGACCAAATACCTGACATGGACAATATCTTAAGAGAAATAATATATAACAATTATTTGATAATTTGGAACATGAGTATGCGTACCTGGAGAGCATGCAACGCAAATGGTTATTTCCTCTACGATGCAAGGTTTGATGGAAATATCGATTTTGATAGTGGGGGAAATGTTGGTCATGTTGCCTTCTTCAAAAGCGTCGGGGGAAGGGGTAGGTTGGTTGAACCAGTCTATATGCCCTGATGGGATAAAATCTTTAGTTTCGATTGCGTATAGGGAATCTTGGCTAGGGGGATGAAAGGATTCTTGTGAGAGAAAGAGCACTCTGTGATGGAGCACATTCCATGGGCAATCGGGGGTAGTTAGTTTCTTGAGGATGTCTTCATCGCAGTGGAACTAACGAGAATATAGGGGATCCCCGGGAGTAACATTGGTGATTGTCACCGTATGATTATCTTCTAGTGGTGATGTAGGGGAGGTGCAAGGAGGTTGCGA
Organism: Picea sitchensis; assembly: GCA_010110895.2. Taxonomy (NCBI): domain Eukaryota; kingdom Viridiplantae; phylum Streptophyta; class Pinopsida; order Pinales; family Pinaceae; genus Picea; species Picea sitchensis. Next base: position 306,265 of record SNQJ01S0007166.1, read on the forward strand.
TGGTGCGCTCAACATAAACCAAATATCGAGATACCGTGGGTTAAAATTTTTATTCGGGCGTAAGATTTATGTGGGGAAATGTATTGGAGAATTGGGGGGATTTGGGGGAAAATCCTCATATAGGCTATCCATGACCCATGGAGGAGTGTGGAGTGCCTCAGGCTCAGGAGAGATAATATGAACGACATCGGGGGATGGAGTAGGGGTAATCACTAGTACCTCTGGAAATGGGAGGGGTGTAGGATTCTGAATAAGGGCCATTTGGCGACACCTATATTCAAGGATCGTAGGAAACTTGTAAAATAGGGACACTTGCAAGTCCAATTGGGTTAGCTAGACAAGACAAAAGTTAGTGCAAGAGTTAGAAATATCAAGCACAATAAATAAAAAAACAACTAAGCTAACAAAAATTAAAGAAACTAAACTAAAGTGCATAAGGGAATTAGAACCAAAATTAACCAAACAATTGACCAATATTCATGCCACCAATTGATAGATTGTATTAGTGGGAAAACACCAAAGAGAAAGGGAGACTTATGGGTCCCCTCTTCCTCCAAGGGAGGGCTCTTGAACCCCCAATGAGAGAGCTCTTATTACAAATAGAAAACTAAAAGGAAATGGTGAAGAAATCCAAAGATCATTCACTCAAGAGGTGATGTGAATATCCCAATGAAATGGTACTTGTATGCTCCAATGAGGAAAGAGGTTCCTTGCAGGAGAATAGAGGCAGAATAACAATATAAATAGATTCTTGAAAATATAGTGCACCCATGGCCTCTTTTTATAGGAGAGATTTGAGGGATTATCCAACCAGTCTTTAGTGTGAACAAGGTCCCCTTCAGGGAACCTTTAGGTCTTTGACCACCTCCCCACTCGGATTCATCTCGGATTTGGGGGTCAAATTGACTTGGGAGTTGAACCAAAAGTGGGTGGGAGGCCGACCAGAATCATTAATGCACCGTTCTGAGGTGTGCACATATTTTTGCGTCCACAGTCACGCATCGGGCGCATGTGCACTTTCCCTGCGTTTTCAATTGGCGCACGTGCACACACTTCCTTTATGTTTTGAGCGCATGATGATTTTATAACCAATTGTATAGTTTGTGCCCTTTGGAAATGAATTTTTGGTCCATGAATGAACTAATAGGTGTTTGGAGATGCTGGATTCCTGTAACCACTTGTGGATGAAATTTTAGTGATAACAAACTCTACAATCATGAACCTCAGAGAAGCCTTCGAGACTGTTATCCCCTAGCCTAGGGATAACTAAAGAGGTTATGTCTTGAGGCCCATAGGTCCTCTACATGGAGTAACAAGAGCCATATTGAATTGAGCCTGGCCCTGGAGGGCCCATATTTCTTCTTCAGTGCCTCCACCTTGTCAGTAGTAGCATCATCCATCCAATCAGCCTGGTCCTTCAACATCAGTGGGTCTTTCTCCATGAGGTAATGAGTCCGGGTATCATGGTATGTGTCACTCTGATTCTCAAAACATTTGAATATGTGAGTTTAATTATTTTTACTTCTAACATGTGCTTGGACCTTATGTCTTTCCACTTGTCCACACATGGGGGGAATGAAAGGATTCCCTTGTAAGATAGTTCCCATAGGGTTTGAGTTTCCACTGGGGGGGTTCATTAAAGGTCATCATCCATTCCCAACATACTTACCACTTTTCATCTTTTTTCCTCTCATCCATCCCATACACTGGTTCGGGCATTGGGTTTGCCAACCTAACAAAGGGTTGTACCTTACCTTGTGTGAATAAGGGGCTAAAGGCCTAGAGGGTAAAAGTAGTTGGAAAAATATAAAATATAAAATAATGAAACCTTCAGATGCTTCTCCTAGGGATCACCGAGAAAGTAATAAAAGGCTTCTTAGAAAGAAACAGAGGGACCCATAAAAATAATAAAATCAAGACCTAGTTGGAGGATAGAGGGTCTCATCATGAGCCAGCCTATTAGGTCCATGGGCATGTAGTGGTATGACACTACAATTTAGCTAGTCACCACGCCAAGGTAGTGGTTCTTGGTGGCATAACCAAGAGAAATGGGGTCTCATCATGAGCCAACCTTCTCATCTCCATGAAATTCTCGTGGGTAACAATGTCAGCACTGGTCACCATGCCAGGGAAGTGTACCCTAACTAGTCTCTTGAAAAAAAAGAAATTAGATAAAAAAGATAAAAGACATTGAATGGGATTGGAAACATTTGCATCCATGACAAGGTGAAACTCACCCTCTTCAGAGGCACCCACAGGTAAGCCATACATTCCCCTATCATCACTGCACCCATTTCCCAGACATCCCTTACCACATCATCCACTTGCATGGCCTGGATTTGTCTTCACCCGGAAACATCCCATGTCCAATGAGAATTATCCCAATAGGACATCCTAACATCCCCTCCAAACCTGTCTTATAGAATAGAATAATGTCATTGAGCACTTGTCCAGGGAAAAGGGGTTTTATGCACATGTTTAAATAACTTGATTATTAGATGCGATTGACATTGCTATGATCCCTGTGACTTATGATCCCATGGAGGGAGTACTAGTTGTTGTTGCAGTGCCACACCCAAAGAATAGGTAAACACGGGGAGATGATTAGTTCAGACCTCCATAGGGATAAAATCCCCATGAAATGGATGCTGAGACCCTATTGAGGGGTAGAGTCAGATCAGAGGTTTGCACCAGAGAGAGAGAGGAGGACGTTCCACCAGAGACAACCTAGTAGGCTTGGACCCAGGGGGGTCTTTCCCTTCTCACTATGATGTAGGCCTTGGAAGGCCCATGACATCACCCATGTGATCCATGACATCACCCAATGTTTTTGACACTTTGGAGGCAGTTGTGTGCCATGTGGCACATGTGGTATGATCCCGAGGCCTAAGGAGGCCTAACATTTTGCTCCTGGAGGCCAATGTTTTCATAAGAAGGGATAACGTCACCCTAAAATGGAATGATGTCACATTTTATACTTGATTTATGGTTTATTTATGTCATTTAATGTAAAAACAGGATATTACATGTAAACTGGCCATGTCGACCTTTTTGACCTAATTATGGTCATTGAAACTGTATAAATAAGGGTTTTTGCCCTTGTATTTTTTATCATATTTCACTCACATTTGGTGAGGTATGAAATTTTATCCCTACTTAGGGTTTATTGGTTGAAATGTTAGGCACACTTGTTGAAGGAGGCTAATTTTGGACTATTTTGGCAATTTTCTTGGTGGAAGTGTTCAACTAGAGTTTTTGCTTGATGATTCTTGATGAATGTAAGTACGATTTCTGCAATTGTTCTTCATTGAATGGTTATAGGTATGTTTATATTTAATTTACATTAATATTATGAAATTTCTAGCTTAAAACCCTAGGAATCCAAGAACATGTTATTGTCCTTGCTTTAAGAGCTTTCACCTACTAGATTTTGCCAAGAAGCTGATTTTTCTTGAAGTTTGCTAAGGGCCTTGCCATTGCAACACCCTAGAAATTTTACTTCATCTAGGCCATCATTTTATTCATCTTTGAGTTAAATAAGGAGGAAACATACTAGGGCCTAAGGTTACCTACACCCTAGTAGCTATTTTCCCCCTAGGGTTTGGTAGTTGAAGCCTTGGGTTACCGATACTTCAACTATTAGCTTCTCTTGTCTTTAGTTCTCTTACTATCATATTTACCTTCAAGATTTTTTGTCACCTAATAGACTCCATTTTCCCTAAAGGCACTAATCTAAGACTTTCCATTGAGTGATTGACAAAAAACAACTACTAACCACTTCTAACATTAAAATAGCATAATTTACTAACTTTGTTGTTGTTGTTACTAAAGTAAGCTACAACCACATTTTGCAGCACTAAAAGCATCTAAAATCAATTGAAAAAGTTTATTAATGCATTGCTTTACTTGTTTCAGAAAAATTCTATCATTTTGATTTTAATGATTGATTATTCTTGGTCATTTTGAAGCTATTTAAGGCACTTATTGTGAAGTTATTATCTTATAAATATTTCTTCTATAAATTTCTGTTTACTTCACCATTATATCAGCCATTTATTTTATTGATAAAGTCCATGGTTTTATGAAGTACTAACAACAAGTTGTACTTGTGAGAGATATACGTTTTTGTTGCTTTGTTCCGGGCAGGGACACCTTAATACTTCACTACTTCATTGGTTAAAACCCTGGGACTTTCTGATCAATGGTGACTTGTGAGAGGATACTTTTTCATAAACATCTTAACCCTGCCTTCTCAAACCCCTAGGTCACTGGGGACGTCTCCCTAGGGCCATCAACCCTAAATAGAAAGAGGCATCCTATTGAGGTGACATTGATATGATAACCTCCAGTTACACCAATTTTCTTTCCTTTAACCTTTTCTTTCATCAAAGTACAAATTATGCGATAAAATTTTGGGGCCGTTGCCGAGGAACAGTGAGTCAATTATCCTCAAAGATGACACTTCTCGGTAAGACTTTCCTAAAAATCCTTTACTTTTCAAAGCTTACCTGGCGACTCCACTAAGGGTGATCCCCTCATCCCTTTGATAGTTTCAAGAAAATTATTTGGCGACTGCACTAACCTTTTTCAAGGTGCCACCTTACTCTCAATTATTTGATATTTCCAAGTTATGGGATGATGGCACCCTGGGAACAAGTGTATATGACTATTGATTTCAAAATTCTTCAAAGATACCTGAATTGTTTTGATAAAAAATGGTCAAGAAGCCCTCCAAGATTTGAAGGGGGCCTCCCAATTACTCACATTGTATAATTCTTGAAGTATATGAGTGAGATAGAATTGAGAGGGGAGGATGTTCTGGTAAAATTATTCATACTTTCTCTACCAGCCTTTTTGAAATATTGGTTTAAGGGTTGTTGCGAAGATAGGGGTATATTATCTTTCGTACACCTCATCAGTAGGTTTATTGACTTTGTCAAACCATGATGCCAAACATATGAAGATTCCCTCCAAAATCTCACAATAGCCTTAGAGGATGAAGGATTCACCATTGAGATTGTAGAATATCTTAGGGATGTATATGATGCTCAATGCCAAGAACCTTTTGATATGGAAGAAGAGATTTATGAAGAAAATTGTCAACACCTTGAAGAGGAGAAAGATTTCTCCCATGATTTGATAGAATGTGTTATCACATGAAATTGTCATGATTCATATGTAGTTTTTGCAGGCCGTCCAAGTCCTTTGTTTGCACAGGGAAAAACCGTGAGAGAAATGCATCATTTAGAGCAGTACATTATGAGATTGAAATACAAGCAAACAAACGGGTTCAATTTTCAGCCATAAGATCTGAGCGAGAGAAATATCAACTGTCATATCAAGCAAATATTAAGTCTCGAGTTTCATATCTCATTGGAGAGAGATTGACGGTGGGGAGGCATTGCGAAGATCGGAAAAAAAATTAAATTTTTTGCAAGTTGTGAGCCCGAAATCACTTAGGATAGTTGATCTTGATAGATAAACAGATCAACAGTGCATATCGATCTTGCTGCGAATGAGCATCTTCACATTGTGGGGATCAGGGAGGAAATTAAACTTTGTGCAAGTGGTGAGCCTGCAATCGCTCATGGACATCGATATTCAAGCAAGTGACACGTGTCTGACGATCTCGCACTCTGGGAGGAAGCAATAAGAAGCTAAGTGAGTAAAGGACTCCCGAAGGCCCGAAGTCCTGAAGTAAATATGAGCCATAGAATGCTGAGGATCCACGTCGACAAATCTAACACTTCGGAGATATGACACTTCGGAAGATTGCACGAGCGAGTAGAAGAAATCTCCCAAAGCCTGAACTCCTGAAGTGAATCTCGACCGTCCAAAAAAAGAGGACATGTGGAGGTAGATATATCACTTCAGAGATATGATGCTCTAGAGGATTGTAAGGGATATGCATTGAAAAGGCTCGAAGACCGAAATATTGAAGTAATTGTGGACCTTTGATCTCAAATCAACAATAACCGTTGATCTTTGCAGCAGTATCATCGGAAGGCCCGAAGTACCGAAGTTAACAAGAAGATGCCACGTCAATTGGGAGAAAGTGACTTCGGGATATTTCCATCCAAACATCCTGAAGTCTCGAAGAACCGAAGTCCCGAAGTAACGTCATGATGACACGTCACTTTGGTCCCTACCACTCCATGAGTGTTTTTCAGCTCAACACATGGCACTCATCCATCACTAGTTGTGACATTATATAGCGTCAGGACACCACGTCAGATTCAGGAGATATTCTTGCTCGACATTCAAAGCTCTCAAGTGCTAAAATTGGTTCCATCTCTAAGCATGGTTTAAAAGGATTGTGGATTTGTCAAAAAGATAAATTTTAGCAGGGGCACTAAAATGGCAGGGTTTCCCAGATCACGGATTTGCATCAAATTGACAACCACACTTCATTGTGGGGAAGAAACATGCTCGAACAATAAAATTCTAGAGCGGCCCCGCAATCAAAACCACAGTATAACTAAAGAGGTACGTGGAATTTGGTGCTGGATTGTGGGGGCCAAAGTGGTGTGGACCCAAATCACCCTTGGAAGCTTCTGCAATCATGTTCTTATATGGGGTCCAATCCAAGATCAACACGTGGCAACATAAACTAGGTGTTAATCCAAATAATCAAAGGAGAAAGGAGAAGCAAAGTGTTAGCATATTGTGACGAGTCTATCACTTGAGGAAAGAGAAAAATCAACTACCCCCCTTAAATGGAAGCATGGAGGGTTTGGCCGAGGAGACAAAAAATTGTCAGCCCGAAGTACCGCAAAGGGTCGTTTTTCCACATCCTGATCCCAAGAAGAAATCAATTAATGAAATAAGGATTGGTGGTTGAACCATCGAATACCCCCTTTAAATGGAATCATGGAGGGTATGGCTGAGGAGACAGAAAACTGTCAGCCCAAAGTACCATAGAGGGAAGTTTTTCCACATCCCAATCCCATGAAGAAATCAATTAATGAGAGAAGGATTTGTGGTTGAACCATTGAATTCCCCCCTTAAATGGAAGCATGGAGGGTCTAGCTGAGGAGACAGAAAGATGTCAGCCCAAAGTACCATAGAGGGAAATTTCTCCTGAACGCCCATACCGACCATAATTTCCTTCTGACAGAAAGAACATGATAGACAAGATAAAAAACCAACTACTGTCTTAATTATAAATACATTAGATGAATGTTTTGAGAGGGTCAGATGGTTGAGCAGAGCTCCCCTTTTTGTAATATTTTGACTAAGCAAAGCTATTCTTTGGTTATGTATGGGACTTGAGACATTTTCGCTAATAGAAGCCAGTTTCTTTTCATCATCTTATTTCCTCTTACTCTGAAATGATCATGATTGGATGATCCATATGATATGTTGTGGTTGTGTTATAATGGATGTTTGATTATAATGTTGCAATGAATGTTTTTCAATGTTTTAAACTTTAAGATCAAGAAGTTATAGTGACTAAGTTTTTCTTCTCTTGGCTTCTTGAAGGCCTGATGCTTATAGCAGACCTATCCACCTTCCTCACTAATTCTTCCTTCTATTCACCTTTATCCCTAAACCATTAAATGAAGTTAATAAAAACCTCATTTTCTTATGCATGATAGCCTAGTTTTCTGTGTTAAAACATTCTGATGCTGAGTTTTGTCCATTTGACCTTTCATCATTAATTTAGATTCACAAACTTTTTTATGGGTATTGGGATTATCCACTTGCAATATGAGGGTGACTCTCAGTGCTAACATTCTTGGCACTGGTGTCAGGGAACGAATTGAATACATTTACCTGGGATTGAACAACAAAGCATACTGATTCTGAAGGTGCATTAGAATTCAGTACATTAAAGATTGCAACTTGCACCTGGTGACTCCACTGTTTCAGTTATGGCTCCCAAAGGCAGACACATGAGGTCTACCCCACATCTACCTCTGGAAACACCTGAAGCTAACCTAGAGAATATTATGAATAAATGAAAGGCTTCTTAAGAAGGCTATTCAACTATTTTACTAGGTACTCCTGGTCTTTTACATGCTTCTACTTTTAAAACTCCAGTAGCCATATCCAATTCTCCTCTTTTACCTTCTACTGAAGTTTCTAAAAGTTTGGATTTTGAAAATTTTCCTGTTGAATACTCTTATTTTAGCCCCAAATTGAGAGAAGAAAATTTTGAAGCCCTTGCTTCTCCCGATGTTGTAAGTTGGTTTAGACTTGAGAATATTGAATATTTTACTACTTTGGGTCTTCCTACTCCTCCTCCTATCAAAGTTGTTGTGACTCAAGAAGAGGAAACCTCTTTTCCCTTGGACCCTATACCATCTTCCTCCAAGACTCAAACACTTACTCTTTATCCAAAAATCCAAACTGCATTTGTATCTGTCAAAAATCCATCTCCCCCTTGTTCTCCTATAGTTCACAACCCAATGGGACGTGCTAATTTTCCTAGAAATAGAATGGATTCCATAGTGGCTTCTAGGTATGCCCCTCTTATTTTACCTCAGCCTATGAATTCTCTCCCAGTTGGAGACTACCTTAAGTACATGCCCAAGTTCACAGGTGAGGAAGACATAAATGCAGTGGAACACCTTGCAACTTTTTATAGTTATGCAGATAATCTTATCATTGAGAATGAATATGTATGAATGAGGGTATTTGTATAGATCCTTGATGGTGAGGATATAAAGTTTTTTAGGGTTTTGACTCTTGGATATATTGTTGGGATTGAAGCTTTGGATGATTCGTTATTGAGGCATTGGGGGGATAAAAAGGATTTCCTTTATTATATTGCAAAATTTGGGTCACTTAAGAGGAAAGAGGGGGAATTTATTTCATATTTTTCAAAAATATTTAATAGAATGTACAACAATATTCCCACTGAAATAAAGCCTACAAAAACCTCTGCCAAGATTACCTATGCCAATGCTTTTGACCCTGATGTTTTCCTCCCGTTGAGAGAAAGAAGATCTACCTCTCTAGCTCATATGCAAGATGCATCTTTGGAAGTAGAATCTAACATATTGTAAGATGAAAAGATTAGGGGAAAATTTGATAGAGATAGAAGGAAAGGTAGGGCGGAAGTTTGAACCTCACAATCCATGTTGTCCACCCTCAAGTTGATGAGCTGACAAAATTGGTAAAATCACTTTCTGCTGAAATGGAGAAGTTGAAACTTGAAGGAAAATAGAACTATAGGAACACACAAAATGCTGATAATAGAGGTAATTTCATAAGACCAAATAATGCCCCTGAGGTCCTCCAAAGAGATCAAATAAATATGGATAAAGTTCAAGCCCCTCTCCAAAACAACCTTGTTGTTGATAAAGAAGGAGAGAATGAAGAAACTGATCCTAGAATTCATTGTCTTGGTGATACCTCTTCATCTCCTCATTTAACCCAATCTGCATATGAAGAGTCTCTCATGGATAGTCATTTAAATGAATTGAGTAAAGGGGAAAAAACAAATGGAAATCAAAGTAAATACAACCTAAGGTCAAAAAACAAAGATGGCAAGACTGACACTTTTGATCAGCTCACTAAACCAAAACATTTTTCTAAGTCTATGGTAGCCAGTAGCGAAGGAAAAGATGCACAAAACCCCCAGGCATTGGCTAAGAGCCCTACCCTAGAAGTTAAGGAGATTATGAAATATCCATCCTCTTTTAGCTTTGAGAGTGAGATTCAAAAAATTAAAATCCCTATACCTTTTTTGGAGCTGATTAAGAATGAGGAATTCAAAAGATATATTTCTAAAGTACTGTAGCTCGAGCCTTCCTCTAATTCCACAGATTCAATCAACCTTCAAGTTGAAAAATGAGTTGTCATCCTGGGACCTTTGGTAGAGGATAAAGATGACTCTCCCCCCCCTTTCTACACATCATTAAACATTCATGATAAAGTGTTGCATAACTACTTGATGGACTCGGGGGCATCTCATAACCTCATGCCTAAAACTGTCATGGATGAGTTTGGGTTGGAAATTACAAAAACCTACCATGACATGTACTCATTTGACTCCATGAAGGTTATTAAAGACCTGGTTGTTACCCTGTTCCAGTTGCCAATGAAAAGTGTGTTCATGGATATTGTGGTGGCTGATGTCCCCCCTAAGTTTGGGATGCTCTTGTCAAGATCTTGGATCAAAATATTAGGGGGAACTTTGCAGATGGAACTTTCATATGCCACCATTCTTGTGTTTGGGGGAGAACATAGAAGGATTTATAGGGAGGAACCATTAGCCTACATCATCAGTGATGAAGCAAATCCTACCAACCACCCTATTTTTTCACTTGATACTGATTTAGGATCCAATATGTTACAGCTCACTGATGCTCCTCAACCACCTATTGAAATCAAAAAATAGTCCATCACCTCTTCTGAAGATCCTCCTAATACCTCTGTTTGGAAGATGTTTTTTTATGGGGCCTCTTCTAAGGAAGGTGTTGGTGCTGGGGTAGTCTTTATTTCTCCTACCTAACAGATCATATATTTGTCATATAAGCTTGAATTTGAAACTACAAACAATGTGGAATAATATGAGGCTATTGTTTTGGGTTTGAGGGCTGCTAAAGACATGAGGATTGAAGATCTAGCAATGTTTCAAGATGCTAGATTAATTTTTCATCAAGTTAAAAATATGTATCAATCTAAACACCCCAGGTTAAGGACTTACATAAACAAAGTTTGGGATCTTGTTGATAGTTTCTTCTCAACTTTTAATATCTCATTTGTTCCAATGTAGGATAACACTATGGAAGACTCCTTGGCTATTTCAGCAAGTAATTTCAAAATTCCTTTGCCCCCTAAACTCAAATATGATGTGGAAGTGAAGTATAGACCCTCTATACCTGACAATGTCAAACGTTGGAAGGTTTTTGAGGATGTTATTGAGATAAAAACATTTCTTGAGACCATGGATGATTTTTCTTCCTTACATATTGATCAATATCATGATACTAAAAAAATCCCTCATGTTGGTATTTTTCTGAATAAAATTGTTGACCATCATATTGTTCAGTTGCCCAGTAATCATATTCCAAAATGACTAGTCCCCTTGGAGATACTGTTTGATAGAAATGATGTTGCTGTAAAGGTTAAAGGTTAAACTTAAAATGATGAGGTGATTGAATGCAATTTATGTACATCGGAGGATCCAAAATATGTTAAGTTGTTGTTGGCACATGGGTAGACCCAGGGTTCAACGCTACAAGAGCGCACCAACAAAACCCTAACTACCGACCCTTTTGGAAACACCTGCGAAGCAGATGAAGTCTCACCCGAGGTAGAGGCAGGGGTGGTTGCAGGAATCAAGTGTCTGCAACCTTATATGGGACATAGATATGTGATTATACTACTTAATAAAGTGTTCAACACCTTTAGTTCTTTAACATGCAATCATTATCTACTTCACTCGTAAAATAGAGCTTCACATCCTTCACAGAGATCTTACCATATTTAAGCACTTAGCATCAACAAATTATCTAGATCTAATAGATCAAGAACTTATCACATACGTATAGATCATATCTAACAATATACACATCATTAGCACTAAGCATCATCAGATATATCTATCAAGCACTTAACATATAACATATGAACACATAAAGATAAGGCAAAAAGAAATATGACACATGGTTTACGTGGTTCACCCCCACCCTAGGGATACGTCCACCAACTCTTCTTCTTTATTATTTTAGTCAAGCAGTTACATCACAGAGCCTCAACAATCCTTACTCCGCACAAGACTAAAGATCTGCGCATCTCTCTAGATCCTTCTTCCTTGCGCTGCAACACTCAACCTTTCACAATCTATCACAACCACTTGCACTCAACTTTGCAAGCCTCTTACAATCGTGCACAAAGCATCCAAAACCCTATTTTCACTTAGCATACATTCACATCACTTGGATCTAGCACTTAGCTCATTCATTACTCTATCACTTAGCTCATCGGCCCTTCTTACATTGCCTAGATACTTATTTATATATTACAAAAGTAGGCCTTAGCATGGGTAAACCCACGGGCCGACATCCCTTTCCCATTACATTATCCCAAAAACCCAAAAAAGGGGCTGAGATTATGTAATCTCTACTTCATCTTGCGCTCCTCCTTCGACAGGCTGTCGAAGTCCCAAAATAGGTCAACATGACCAAGAAACTTCCAAAACCTGGTCAAGGGCCAATAGGCCCCCAACACTCACCCGTGACTCGTCCTGAGTCACTCCAATCTGACCAAGTCTGCCTCGAATGCCTCGAGCTTCTTCGATTTTCTTCTTTGCTGTAGCCTTTTTCTCGGTGAACTCCTAGATCAGTGCGTCGTTCATCGGTCCTTCCAAGCGCTTCTCTGCTGAGAGGATGACCTATTCAAGCTCTGCTCCTTGGCTCTCGATCTCTGTAAATAATAGGCATGCCTTATCTTTCATAGGTTGAAGTCGTTGAGTGACTTACATCACTTTACTTTGAAGCATATGAACCTGCTGCTGAGCTATGCGTTGATCATCCGCTCTCTTCATCCTGTCTACAGCTGGCAAGGCCTTTAGCTGTACTCGTAGCGTATCCGCATGCTGTTTTTCTTCTTGGAGCTATGACTCTAGCGTCTGCAATTCTGGATTCTCTGTAATGTTTTCATATGTCTGGGCACTCTGATTACTTAGCTTCTTGCACTCCAAGGCAAGAGCTTTTAATCTTCCAATTGCGCTGTGAGTAGTTGCTTCTCGCTGGTCTCTTATCTCCTAAGGGGTTTCGGGTACAATGCGGAGTTCTTGATCTGTGTTGTGCTGTTGTAGCTTCTAGATTACCTCTTCCAATTATGCCACCTGCTGTGGAACTTGGTTCTCAGTCTGGACTTCAACGATTGTCACAGAGCGAAGTGCTCTGTTGACCCTTTCCTTAACTTCAATTTGCTCAATGAGCAACTTTTCTTTGCTTTGCTTTGCTGTATCTTTTCTTTCTCTTCATCAAACTTTTCTTGCATAACAATATTCTCTCGTTCTGCATTACTATGCTGTTCTAACAGATCTCCCTGTGCTTGTGCCAAATCCTGGGTGGCTTGTGCTGTTTCCTCCTGTTCTCATCGAAGGTGAGCTTTGACCGTATCAACAATCCGATGGAGTTGAGCTGGTTCATCTCCTATTTCTAGTGTTCCTGCCATCAGGGGCACAATGGATACTGTGTGGCTAGACTGTAGTTCCTGCTGCACTTCTTGAAATTTGACCTTGATCCGACTGAACATCTCCTCCTTCTTGGCTTCCTGCTTCTCTGCTATCTCCAGCGAAGCATCGTTCAATGCAACAATGATGAAGTCAAATTCGTTTGAGGCTAGGGTGGTCTCAAACTTCGTTCTAGTTGCTTTCATTTTCTTCCTTAAAGAAGGTTTCAAAGGGGAAATATTCCTTTTCTTTGAGGGATCGTCTTCGTCTCTTGGTGGTGTGACCTCTTCCTTCTTCTGTTCGATCTCGGTGCCATCTATCTCTTCACCATCACCTCCACGCTCAGGTGAGATAGAGGGAGTCTGTGCTGTAGTGCTGTGGACATACTGGGATTCTTCAGTCTTCTTGGTCTTGCTCTGTCCAGGTGTATCATGCACGACGTCTGGACTATCAACATTAGAGAGCTACGCGGGGTCAGCTTGGATGAGGAGGTCCATCGACCACTCCTTAGTAATCTCTTCTAAGTATTCCTTTGTTAGTTTGTGATATGACTACAGCTGTTGGTGATTCTCATCAGCGTGCGGTGTGATGTAGATGAAGTGGTGGTCCACGCTGAATTTCATCAATGGCCTAAACCTGTGAAGTGTGTTCGGGGTGATGTGAGGCGTAGCCTGGATTGCGATCTTCAGTTGGTTGTAATAAGTGTGGAAAATGGCATTGGACTGCCAATCCTTATTCATGTCACTGGAGTACCACATCGTACTGAACTTCACGGCCAGCGGCTCAAAGGGCTCGACATCCGGGAAGGTTGCACCTTTCGGCATCTCCCATGCGATGAAAGCGATTAATATAAGTAGCCAGCTAAAATGGAACTCGTACCCTTGGTCCTGCACTTCCCTACAGTCCATTTCTAGTTGGTTCACCAATTATTTGGCCCAATTCATATGTAGGCCCTCCGCGCACTTCCCTGCGAGGTCTACTACAAATCCAATCACTTGGGTTGGTCGGTTCTTGCAAACTAGCTTGCCTACGATCAACTGACAAGAAAGGTGCACTGCGCCGCTATGGATAGAGGCTACCTTGTAGCCTCACATTCCCTTCTCTACATCGCCATACGTATCCTTTATATTCTACGCAAGAGCGCGATCTGCGGTCTTGCTGAGGTAAAAATCCTGTGGGTCAAGGCCTTGCATGCTTAACCCTGTGATCTGATCGATCAAAGTAGGATCCACTGTGATGTGGTGGTTCAACCATAAGTATCCTCTGTGATAGCAGGACAACAAAAACTTGACGCATGCATTCACTTCTTGATGCCTCCCGAAGTGAGGAATCTTCATTACATTGATTAGGGTTGACTGCGCGAGGTTTTGGGTCCATGATTGAGCGATGATCTTGGAGTTCTTTCCTTTGGTTCACATCAGATATTTATGAGGGGTGAGCATACTGTAAGCCTTCCTGTCGCCGAGGTTGAAGTCACTGAACTTCAACTTGGTGAGATTATCCTGGTTGGCATGAACTGCATGCACTTCTTTTAGAAGGTACGCAGTGATCAAAGAATACTCAAAGTTGTGGGGAACACTATCATGAGTGATGGTGCTGCTCAAAGGTGGTAGATAAGAAGGTAGAATGCTCAGATTCAGTCTAGCGTTCACAAGATCATATCTATGCTTAGTTCTCTTTTCGTTGGCTGGTTGGGATGGGCTAGCTCAAGCAGTCAATGAGGAGGCTTGCACTCCTCACATCGATGATGCCTGTACACCTATAGACAGTCCTCTTCCTGACATGGTTCTTTCGGCCATTAAGTCGATCATAACTTCTGTCGTAGTTGCTTCTTCGATGGTGTGCTCTTTGGAAATACACGCTCGGGATGGATATCTCGGGTTCTCAAATTAACATGGGCACTACAATAGGGTAGAAGGCAAAGACATAGTGATTACTGGGAAATATTAATCAAGGCTATGAGATCAATTTCTCAATTAGCAAAAGTATTCTCGTTGCATGCCGCGACAGGATAAATAGACAACTTCTGTAACGGATCGCTTACAACAGATATGAAGGCTTTATTAAATCCGTTCTTTCCATTATAGCATGGTCCAACGGTCTTAGAACGAATATTTATTTCTTTTCTGTCTGTTCAGAGAGAAAGTCGAACAGATGTATCGGTCCCAATGGCTATATTGCTTCGTCATGGCGAAGTGCCATATGTCGCTGTTCTGATATCCCGACGAAGCTCAAATTCTGTAATTTTTCTTTCTGCGAGGTCTCCTCTAGAACCTCCTATAATATTTTAGTATTATCCCTTTTCTTTCTTAACTTTCTAGCCTTCTTTCCAGTGAGCTTCGTCTCGATAATGATTTTCTCATTCTGATTCTTTTCTTCTTTGGTCTTAGTTACTTCGCACTGTTGAAATTCTTTCCTAGGGTTTTTGGGTAATACTTCTTCTGTGCTGGGGGTAGGTAATTCAATCTCATGGGGATCTTCTAGTGTTATCTTAGCTTGGACATCCCGGTTGCTAGTATTAAATATCTGCGATCTACTTTTCTGTTCCTCAATCAAGTGCGCGATCCTTCTGGTCATAAAGTCTTTTAACTCATGCTTCTTCTGTCCCAAAAATTCTTCTTCTTCCTTTCGTCTATATTGATCTCTATCAATCCAAGTTTTTCCTATTAGCATGGTAAATGGGGTGCTATCTTCAAAAAATTTAATAATCTCAAAGTCTTCTTCTGTCAAAGTTCCGTTGACAATCATAGGTATCTAAGCGAGCTTTCCACATAGGTTTAATAGCTTTTCTCTGAATAAACTTATTCCTCCTAGTGAAGGGATCATAGCAGGCCTTCCTATAGCTTCCTAGGTTCTCACTGGCATAATATTCATCTATGTTTCCTCATCCAGAACACAGTCAATGTCGAAGTCCCCTATTCTTTCTTCAATGCATTCCTTCTCTTTGAATATCTCTGATAAGATTACATGTCAGTGGTCATTCATGGTTTCTTTTATCTGTATCCATACTTTCTCTGATTCTTGTTGGGGTTCTGCCTTTGCTGGATCTTCCTTAGGGTTCTTTTGACTCAAGTTCATTCATTCAATCTTAGTGATCATTCTAGGGAAATCCAACACTTCATGGTCCATAGCCTTACAACAAAGACAACTAGGTCTTCCACCAGGACATTCCTAGAAATATGTCCCGGCCTCCTACAACTGTAATAGAGGGTTAATCCTCTCTTTCTTTTCAATGATCCCCAACCTCTTATGTACTATGCACTAGGATTATGGTAGCTAACCTATAACAAATTCTTTCTAGGATCCTGCATCCATTTTTTAGTCCAAACATTCTTTCTATGCATAGGTATAACATATCTTTCATTATTCTTATTAGATCTATTCATATCAAACCTTCTTTCATATATTAACACCTTAGCTTTCAAACTAGGACAAAACCTATTAGATATACCTAGATCCATACTCTAGAAACAAAAATTTCCACTTATCTTACTTTTACAGAACATAGAGCTTATAGATCTTACCTTTTTCAATTATAACTTCTCACTTTTACCTTTCTTGGAGCACAAAGCTTCCATATCCTTCTTCTTTTCAACATATTTGACCTTCTTTCTTTCAGATCTGGCCTTCATATCGGGCTTCTTTCTCTCATATATAACATTCTTTCTTTAGCACAATTCTTTACAGATCAAGTAGAATACTGCACACTAGGGAACAGATCTACGCATAGAGCTTTCATAGTTTCAGGATGAATCTTTGCACAAAGATTCCTCTTTCTTAGTTCCCAACAATCACAGTTTCAGGTCCCAACAATGAAACCATTTTTTGGCACAGGGGTAGACCCAGGGTTCAATGCTACAAGAGTGCACCAACAAAACCCTAACTACCTACCCTTTTGGCAACACCTGTGAAGCATATGAAGTCTCACCCGAGGTAGAGGCAGGGGTGGTTGCAGGACTTAAGTGTCTACAACCTTAGCTGGGACACAGATCTGTGATTATACTACTTAATAAAGCATTCAACACCTTTAGTTCTTTAACATGCAATCATTATCTACTTCACTGGTCAAATAGAGATTCACATCCTTCACAAATATCTTACCATATTTAAGCACTTAGCATCAACATATTATATATATCTACCAGATCAAACACTTAACACATACGTATAGATCAGATCTAACAATCTACACATCATTAACACTAAGCATCATCGGATCTATCTATCAAGAACTTAGCATATAACATATGAACACATAAATATAAGGCACAAAGCAAGATGACACAGGGTTTACGTGGTTCACCCCCACCCCATGTCTACATACACCAACTCTTCCTCTTTATTATTTCAGTCAAGTAGTTACATCACAGAGCCTCAACAATCCTTACTCCGCACAAGACAAAAGATCTGCGCAGCTCGCTAGATCCTTCTTCCATGCGCTACAACACTCATCCTTTCACAATCTGTCACAACCACTTGAACTCGGCTCTGCAAGCTTCTTACAATCGTGCACAAAGCATCCAAAACTCCATTTTCAATTAGCATACATTCACATCACTTGGATCTATCACTTAGCTCATTCATTACTCTAGCACTTATCTCATCGACCCTTCTTACATTTCCTAGCTACTTATTTATATATTACAAAAGTGGGCATTAGCGTGGGTAAAGCCATGGATCGAAATCCCTTTCCCATTACATTATCCCAAAAACCAAAAAAGGGGCCCAAAAGGGGGCCAATATCCCGTGATCTCTACTTCACCTTGCGCTCCTCCTTTGACAGGCTGTCGAAGTCCCAAAATAGGTCAACATGACCAAGAAACTTCCAAAACTTGGTCAAGGGCCAACAATTGTCTAACAACTTGTCAAAGGAACAAAGGGCTATGTATGTTAAGATTTTAAAGGATTTTTCTGATGTGTTTTCCTGGAAATACGAAGATTTAAGAACACATGACACAAACATCATTGAACATAATATCCCTTTGAAAGAGGAGACCAATACATTTAGGAAGAAACTCAGATAGATAAATCCCATGCTGCTACCCATTATGGAAACATAAGTGAAGAAGTTGTTCGATGCCAAAATCATCATTCCTTTGAGATAATCTGAGTGGGTAGCTAACTTACTCCCTGTAAGGAAGAAAAATGGGGAAATCAGACTATGTGTTGATTTCAATAATTTGAACATAAGCTCCAAGAAAGATAATTACCCCTTGCCAAAGATGGAGCACATTTTGTAGAGAGTCATTGGTTCATATAGGATGTTTATGATTGATGGCTTTTCTGGGTACAATCAGATCTCTGTCTTCCCTGAAAATAGGCAGAATACAACCTTTACTACTCCTTGGGGCACATTCATGTATGCTAAAATTCCCTTTGGATTGATGAATGTAGGAGCAAACGTTCAACGAGAAATGGACTTTGCCTTCATTGGGGATAAGGACAATTCTGTAGTCATCTATCTAGATGACATTACAATGTTCTCAAAATATGATAAAGAGCAGTATCATCATTTGAAAAAGGTTTTCCTAAAGTGAAGAAAGTTTGGTCTCTCTTTCAATCCTAAGAATTTTTTGTTTGCTATGAAGGTAAATTATTGGGGCACATTGTATCAGCAGAAGGGGTAAGAATTGATCCAAGCAGAGTAGAGGCCATCCATACCTTATATTTTCCTAGATCCAAGAAACAAGTTCAATATTTCTTGGGGAAAATCAATTTTCTAAGAAGATTCATCTCTAACTTTGCTAAATTAGTGAAGTACATTACAACCATTCTTAAGAAATGAAATGAGTTTAAATGGACTACTGAGGCTCAAGAGTCTTTTGATCGGATAAAAAAGCACTTGAATGAAGAACCTGTGCTCATCAACCCTAACTATTCCAAGGATTTTATGATATTCTCCTTTGCCTCATTTGACACATTGGCTGCTATTTTGCTGCAGAAAAATACAGAGGGGTTAGAGAAGCCTATTTCCTTTTTCAGTAGATCATTGAGGGATGCATAAATGATATATGATATCATGGAAAAACAGGCTTATGCTTTGGTCAAATCCCTCAAGGATTTCATAGTATATGTTCTACATTCAAAGATTGTTGCATATGTCTCTTCAGCCTTAGTGAAATAGATACTTATCCAGCCTGACATAGATGGGAAAAGGAGCAAATGGATTCATAAAATTATGGAATTTGACCTTGAAATGAATCCAACTAAAATAGTGAAAGGACAAGGTTTATCCAGGTTGTTGGCTGAATCAAATTGCAAATATTTAGGGGTTAATTTTATGAACATAAACTTAGAAAATCAGCAAGTTGAGTTTGATAATAAAATCTCTCATGCCAACCCAAATTTGGAAGAATGCACTTGGTATAAATACATCATATATTTTCTGCAGAGGTTGCAACCCCTTGATGGTTTGGACAAGAACAAGGTGAGATATTTGAAGCTTAAAGCAATCAAATATTGTCTCATTGATCATATCTTGTATTGGAAAGATCCTCTAGGAGTTATTTTGAGATGTTTAGATCCACAAGAATCTCAAAGGGCCATGAATGAATTTCATGACAACTTATGTGGGGGCCATAATATTTGGAGAACCACATCCTATAAGATCCTTAGATTTGGGTATTTCTGGCCTAGACTTTTTACTGATGTTTGTACAAATATTAGAGCTTGTATCAAATGCCAAATTTTTTTCTGGAAAGAAGCAACTCAAATATTTTCCTTCGAAGCATGTGGTGGCTTCTGGACCTTTTCAACAGTGGGGTATTGACTTCATTGGGGAAATCCATCCAACTTCAAGTGGTCAACATAGGTGGATTTTGAATGCTACTTATTAATTTACCAAGTGGATAGAAGCCATTCCTACAAGGAATGCCTCCCACAAGGTAATCATTAGTTTTCTCAAGGATATCATGTCAAGATTTGGTTGTCCGAGTAGGATTGTTACTGACAATGTTGCTTCCTTCAAGGATGAACCATTGATCAAGTTCTGTGAACAATGTGGGATTACATTAGTCCATTCTACTCCTTACTACACCCAAGGAAATTTTTTGGCAGAGTGCTCTAACAAGAGCCTCATAAAGATCATCAAGAAATTCTTAGAAGACAATAAGAAAGCATGGGACTCAAAGATAAAAGTTTCCTTATGGGATGATAGATTTACAACAAAGAGGTCACTTGGTGTTTCCCCTTTTCAAATTATATATGGGGTTGAGGCAATCTTTCCTACTTATCTCTCCTTTCCTGTGGAAAAATTCCTCCAAGACTACCAAGGAGAACTTGATGATATGTCAGGAGGATACAACAACTGGTAGAAGTACAACATACTAGGGAGAAACTACTTGGGAAAGCACAGGACCATCAACAGAAGATCAAGCAAGCTTTTGAAAAGAAGGTAAGCAAATAATATTTTCAGCTGGGAGATCTAGTGCTCAAGTGGGATGCACCCAAGCAAGACAAAGGAAAACATGGTAAATTCGAAGCCTTGTGGATTGTTCCATTCAATATTTATGAGGTATTTTCAAATAACACTTATAAATTACAGAACTTGGAGGATTTTGAAGTTTTTGGTGGCCCTGTCAATGGGCACTTTCTGAAAAATATTTTTCTTAAGCCACGATTAGCTTTCCATTCATTATAACTATAACTTTTTCTTTTTATTTATGTTTGAATAAGTGACCCCATATCCCTAGGATAAGACACTGAAACTTCTTGTTCTTGTCATCTCATAGGGAGCATGCCATCCCCTGTGGAGCCAATGTTATCACATGAACTTGTCATGAGTCATATGTAGTTTTTGCAGGCCAAAAAAGTCCTTTGTTTGCACAGGGAAAAACCATGAGCAAAATGCAGCATTCAGAGCAGTCCATTACGAGCTTGAAATACAAGAAAACAAACGAGTTCAATTTTTATCCATAAGATCCGAGGGAGAGAAAGATCAGTCGTCAGATCAAGAAAATATTAAGTCTTGACCGTTAGATCTGATTGGAGAGAGATTGACAGTGGGGAGGCATTGCGGGGATCAAAAAGAAAATTAAAGTTTCTACAAGTTGTGAACCCGCAATCACTCAGGATTGTTGATCTTGCTAGATCAACAGATCAACGATGCATATCGATCCCACTGCGAACGAGCATATTCACATTACTGGGATCAGGGAGGAAATTAAAGTTTGTGCAAGTGGTGAGCCCGAAATCACTCATGGTCATCGATATTCAAGAAAGGGATACGTCTCGATATTCAGATTTGGGAGATCATCCTCCGAGAGATATTCTTGCTTGACATTCAAATATCTGAAGCGCAAAAAATGGTTCCATCTCTAAGCATGGCTTAAAAGGATTCTGGAGTTGGAAAATAGATAAATTTTAGCGGGGGTGCTAAAATGGCATGGTTTCCCAGATCATGGATTTGCATCAGATCGATGACCACACTTCATTGCGGGGACAAAACATCCTTGAACGATAAAATTCTAGAGAGGTCCCGCAATAGAAACCATGGTATAACTAAAAAGGTACATGACAGTTGGTGGTGGATTGTGGGGGACAAAGCGGTGTGGACCCAAATCACCCTTGGAAGATTCCACAATCACGTGCTTATATGGGGTCCAATATGAGATCAACACATGGAAACATAACTGGGAATTAATCCAAATCATCAAAGGATAAAGGAGAAGAAAAGCGTTAGTAAACCGCGATGAGTCTATCATTTGAGGAAAGATAAAAATCGACTACCCCCTGAAATGGAAGCATGGAGGGTCTAGCCGAGGAGACAAAAAAATGTCATCCCAAAGCACCGCAGAGGGAATTTTTTCCACATCCTGATCCCAAGAATAAATTAGTTAATGAAATAAGGATTGGTGGTTGAACTATCGACTACCCCCTTTAAATGGAAGCATGGAGGGTCTGGCTGAGGAGACATAAAATTGTCAGCCCGAATTACCACAGAGGTTAGTTATTCCACATCCTGATCCCAAGAAGAAATCAGTTAATGAAATAAGAATTGGTGGTTGAACCATAAAATACCCCCCTTAAATGGAAGCATGGAGGGTCTGGCCGAGGAGACATAAAGCTGTCAGCTCGAAGTACCACAGAGGGCAGTTTCTCCTGCATGCCCATACTGACTAGAGTTTCCTTATGATAGAAAGAACATGAAAGACAAGAGAAGACTCCAGCTATTGTATTGATTATAAATACATCAGATGAATGTTTTGAGAGGTTCATATAGTTGAGTAGAGCTCCCCTTTTTGTAATATTTTGACTAGGTAGAGTTATTCTCTTGTTATGTATGGGACTTGAGACATTTTTCATTAATAGAAGTCAATTTCTTTTCATCATCTTGTTTCCTCTTACTCTAAAATGATCATGATTGGATGATCCATATGAGATGTTGTGGTTGTGTTATAATGGATGTTTGATTATAATTCTGCAATGAATGTTTTTCAATGTTTTAAACTTTAAGATCAAGAAGTTCTTGTGACTGAGTTTTTCTTCTCCTGGTTGCTTGAAGGCCTGATGCTTATAGCAGACCTATCCACCTTCCTCACTAAGTATTCCTTATATTCACCTTTATCCTTAAACCATTGATTGAAGTTAATCAAAACCTCATTTTAAGTTTTGTCCATTTGACCTTTCATCATTAATTTACATCCACAAACCTTTTTGATGGGTACTGGGCTTATCCTCTTGCAATACGAGGGTGACTCTCAATGCTAACAGAATGCAGTGAATATATAACTAGAGAAGTGAGTTATTAGGATGAAGCACTGGTAACCGCTCCTCAATCTGATGAAGCTCTCCAAGATCTTATCTCCCCTGCATAAGACAAAGAGAATGAGGTGAGTCATTTTCATTTTCAGGATTTTTATAATACCTTATTATATGATTCAGAGAGTGAAGGAGAAATGGAATCCTCGAGCAAGGTGGAACCTCCTTTTTGTACAGTTGAATATGTAGAATCCAATCTTCCATTTGATGAAGTTATCCAAATACTTGAAGCTCCTGCACAAGAAGAAGTAAGTAAGGTGAGTTGTTTCCCTTTCGAAATTTGTAATGATTATTTAGCTTATGATGTGGAAAGTGAATAATTGTTGGATGTTTTAACCCCTTCATGCTATGATGAATATGATGAATTTGTTGATAACATTGATGAATTCATACATGTCGAGAAGCGCAAATGGGATGTGATTGGATATGATGGGGATCCCATTTAACCCATTGAGGATCATTTCCAAAAGTTTCCTTTACAACTATCATGTGACAATACTGATTTTGAAAATTGGAAACAAGGGGATGGTATGATTACAAACCTTTTTTAGATACCCAAGGATGACCCGGTTCTATATTCGCCTAGTGATTTTTAGTCATACCTTGAAGATTTCAATGATTATTCCTCTAAGCACTTGGATTTATTCCATGAAAAGATTATCAACCACCGTTGTGCTCAAATATTGATAGAGTTAAGGACATCATTTTCCCATAGAATGATCCTTGTGATAATATTTTCCAACCCCCTTCGATCATCTTATCTTGTTGTGTCATTGAAGGTGTAGTTGGGAAGTATATCCTTTGTATTAAGTTTCCTCTGAAGAAAACCATAGAATTCAAGGGTAGATTGAATATCTCAAGAATAAGTATGTCATCTCAGTCTTTCATCCCTACCTTAAGAGTTTGTCAGTCATCTTCTAGGTCCTTGCTAGTCCTTTCCTAGGCCTCAGGTTGTGAAAATGTATGAGGTAACCAACATTCAGACTCTTTGAGTCAGTCTTTTGAACCCTTGACTTCTCATGATCCCTTTCTGAAATGGATTGAACACTTTCCTAAGAGAATGAATTGGAGCCATTTTGTGCCTCCCACTTGCCTCCATGAGCTAAAACTTACAATTTCCAATGATGCAATACATTTTCTAACTCATGTTATTTTTGTGCTTAACTTGGGATGAAGCACAAAGGTAGGTATTATGAGACATTTCTAGGGTGGTTTCATTGGATATTTGACTACACCTATCATTCAACCAATAGGTAAGTAGAGGTAAGTAGGTAGGCATTTGCATTCACTATATATACCATCTGCATTTCATGGTAGAGTAGTTTTTTTTGAATTTATATTTATGATTGCTTACTTTCATTTTCTTGTACCATATATGAGTCGGGGGTGATATCACCACCCTAAATGATTACTAATAATATACTTTTGAGATCAAATAGGTCACAGGTCATGCCAGATATGCTAAGGTTATAATGCGTTCTACGATGAGCACATGTCTCAGAGTTGGAGCCAGATGTTATCCCCTAGCCTATGGATAACTAAGGAGATTATGTCTCGATGCCCACAGGTCATAGACATGGAGTACCAAGATCCATATTGAATTGAGCCTGGACCTAGAGGGCCCATATTTATTCTTCATCACCTCCACTTTGTTAGCAACAACAATATCCATCTCATTGGCCTGATCCTTCAACAATAATGGGTCTTGATTCATGAGGTAATGAGTTCGGGTATCATGGTATGTATTAGTCTGATTCTCAAAACATTTGAATATGTGTGTTTAATTATTTTTACTTCTAACGTGTGCTTGGACCTTATGCATTTCCACTTGTCCACACCTAGGGGGAATGACAATATGCCCTAGTAAGATGGTTCCCATACGGTTTGAGTTTCCATTGGGGGGTTCATGAAAGGTCATCGTCTGTTCCCACCATACTTACTACTTTTCATATTTTTTCCTCTCATCCATCCCATACACTGGTTCAGGCATTGGGTTTTCCAAGCTAGAAAAGAATTGGCTAAACCTAGAGGGTAAAAGTAGCTAGAAAAAGATAAAATCCAAAAGAATGAAACCTTCAGGTGATTTTCCCAAGGATCCCCAAGAAAGAAATAAAATGATTCTCATCAAGAAACATAGGGACCCATAAAAATAATAAAATCAAGACCTAGTCGGAGGATAGGGGGTCTCATCATGAGATGACCTATTAGGTCCATGGGGATCTAGCAGTATGAAACTACCATTCATCTGGTCACCATGTCAGGGAAGTGTCTCTTGGTGGCATAGCCAAGAGAAATGGGGTCTCATCACGGGCCATCCTTCTCATCTCCGTGAAATGCTTGTGGGTAACATTGTCACCACTGGTCACCATGATAGGGTAGTGTCCCCTAACTAGTATCTTGAAAGAAAAAGCAATAAGATAAAAAAGATTAAAGGAATTGAATGGGCTTGGAAATATTTGCATCCATGAAAAGGTGCAACTCACCCTCTTCAGAGGAACCCATAGGTAAGCCATACATTCCCCTGTCATCACTGCACCCATTGCCCAGACATCCCTTACCATATCATCCACTTGCATGGCCTGGATTTGTCTTCACCTAGAAACATCCCATGTCCAATGAGAATTATCCCAATAGGAAATCCTAACATCCCCTCCAAACCTGTCTTGTAGAATAAGATAAATTATTTGAGCACTTGTATGGGAAAAGGGGTTTTATGCACATGTTTAAATAACTTGATTATTAGATGTGATTAACATTTCTATGATCCCTGTGACTTATGAGCCCATGGAGGGCATACTTTTTGTTTTTGCAGTTCCACACCCGAGGTATAGGTACACATGGGGAGATCATTAGTTTAGACCACCATAGGGATAAAATCCCCACTAGATGGATATTGAGACCCCAACCAGGGGTAGAGATAGATCATAGGTTTGCACCGAAGATAGAGGAGGATGTGTTGGCCCTTGGTTATGAAAGGAAACGAAGAACAAGGAAGAAAAGGTAAAAAGAGAACTTCGTGGGAGACACAGTGATTTTCATTGGGTCGAAGTGAGCAAAAGAGAAGAAAAGATGGAGCGAAGTGCGGAAAAGCAAGCCGTTGGATGAGGAGATCAAGGATGATAGATCAACAAGGAAGATAGATCGAGGATGACTTAGAAAGTGGAAAAAGACACCATTGGATGCTTGGGAGCACCACACGAGAAGGAAGGAAAGATAGGTCGGCGAAGTTCAGAAAAAGTGGATCAAGTTGACCTAGGGTCTTAGACACCTAGGGTTTTGACACCTAGGTTTCGGCCTAATGTTGTTGGTGAGGTATTGTAATGTATAAATAAAGGTCAAGAGGACCTGGGTTGGGGAGGATATGATATTGTTATTGATTTAGCTCTATTGTTGTGGTGAGAGGTCATTGTATTGTGAGAGAGAAGTGTTGAAGCCTTCTGGTATTGTAAGATCTTCAGCCAGGTGCGAAGATTAGATCCTACAACTGGGTGCATAGGAGGGGGGAGCGAAAGATAGAAGGAGAGAGAGAATCTGTTGGCCAAGAGTGCAGATCAAAACTGTAAGCTTTATTTTAATATATCATAAGAATGGTTCTGTGGACATAGCCCTAGAGAGAGAATCAACCACGTACATCTTGTGTTGTGTGAGTGATTAATTCTTTGATCTCTGCCATTATTATATTGTTATTTGCATTACTGTGTTAGATCAAGATCTATAGCTACACAAAGTAGATTTCGCTGGTAAATGATATATGAATACCATGATCACTGTTATACAAGATCCCCTTGATATTCCCCATGGTTGTAGACATCTCTATCCTGCAACCCCCTCATCGCTGCTTCGGGTGAGACTGCATCTGCTTCGCAGGTGTTGCCGAAAGGGCCAGTAGCTAGGGCTTGTTGGTGTGCTCTTGGAGTGAACCCTTGGTCTGCCCCTGTGCCAACAAATGGTTTCGTTGCTGGGACGAGAACCTTTTTAAGGGAATGTCAAGGTGGTTCCCATCGAAGACAAATATTCAAAAGTGGATAGAGGATTCGTTGAAGCCCAGAAAAATAACTCTAAACTGAGTACTGAAGATTGGCTGCAAATATACATCTTCACCGACATTCACGATATATTATTTGGAGGAATCCATCAGGAGCTACATGAGTGGTTGGCTAGGTTAGATGACACACAGTTTGAGATCAGATCTAGACCTTTGTGGTTTGGACACCAACGCTGATCTAGAAGGTCAAAATAATTGACAACGTTGTATCCAGAGACATAGATCATTGGTTTGATAGTACCATTGGAGGGTATATCACCGAGTTTTATTTTGACAGAAAACAATCGTATAGCCAAGACGAGAGATACTTTTTCAAAGGACCCAAAGGAAAATTTTTGCACTTTCTGAAGATAAGAATCAAGATGCTCTTGCATGAAAATCACATATTGAAGATACAGTAGATTGGTCAAACCAGAAAAGGCTAATGTTCAAGATCTCGGACAGCGACAATGACACAGAAGTAGGACATACACGTAGTGGAAAAGTATTCTGAGGGGTTCACCTTGAGAAATTGTTTAAGAAAAACTATGGAGAAGAGGGTTTCTACAACAGAGAAGAGGTATATCTAACCGACGAAGAGCATCCAGAGCCCACCAGAACAGAAGAAGGGGATGCTAAAGAACTGCACCAAAGCGAGCCAGAAAACTCAGGAACTACGTGGACTACTGAAGTAAGTAACGTTAATCCCCCTATTGTCCCAATAGTACTTAGCAGTCAGAGTAGTCAGAACCACCAGAATATTCAGAGTACTGTTACTAGGAGCTCAACATCTACTCAGACAAGAAGCCTAGTCAACTCTATGGTAGATGAAATGAGACTCCCTATCTTTAGAGGAGATGGATCTAAAGATCCAGATCAACATTTGTTCCTGTGTGAAGCCGTATGGAACATTAAAAGTATCACTGATGAAGCCATCAAGAGAACCTAGTTCAACACTATGCTAAGGAACCGCACACTGAGCTGGTACATGAAACTTGTCCAAGGACTACCACAGCCTAAGCCCCTGAATGAGATCAAGAATGAGCTGATTGCAGAGTTTAAGAAACCTAATTCGGAGTCACAATGTATTACATAACTAAAAGAGATTAAACAAAGGGTAGCAGAACCTGTTTGGGAGTTCGAATAGAGATTCAAGACCCTGACAGGCTGATTAACTTTTCAGATCCCCGATGAACGAAAAAAAGAATGGTTCATCACTGCATTGCTACCACACATAAGAGTCCCTCTGATGCAGTAGAAGATTTCATCATATGCATAATATTTGGAGATCTCCATGAAGCTTTAATTAACACCGATGGGAGAATCTAGCTCAGGCATTAGCCAGATCATGAGCCAGCTAACTAGTTTGTCTTTACAGGTCGAGGATATGAATAAAGATAAGGGAAAAGACAAAAGGGAAGATATCTGGTGTGTAAGATGAAGATCTGAAGGCCATGATAAGGAGCACTGCCCCTTATTTCATGAGTACTTGGCCTTAGGGGCGCCAAGCCCCTTAAAGAAAGTTAACCTACCCTGGTGCGATGTATGCAGAAATAGGCATCGCCCAGGTGAGTGATACTACATGCAGAAGTATGTTCAAACACCCACAAACTTGTATTGTACATTTTGTAAATCAGTGGGGCATGATGATAGAGATTGTAGAGCTTATGATCTCATGCATGAAAGGTCGAGAGACATATACAAGATTCAAGGAGAAGTACAACAATAAGGAAACACTCTGCAATACAACTCTTCGGGGAGAGGAAACTTCAATTCTCACGGTGGATACAGAGGAGGAGGAGGAGGAGGAGGTATGGGCAGAGGTAGAGGACAAATAATTTGTTACAACTGTGTGCATCCAGGACATTTAGCAAGGGATTGTCAGAATCCTTGTACAACCTGTAGTTACTGTAACTCCTTTGATCATGTCATAGAGGAATGCCCTGTGCTGCTGGCTAAATTTTAGGAAAGACGAGGACATCAACATAACCCACAAGTACAACCGATATATGCTGAACCTCACGGAGAAGACCCTAGAGTCACTGTTTTCACTTGAGGAGGCGCTACTACAGGAGAAGACATAACAACCCAAGGAAAGATTGAAAACGACCATGGAGTCAGGAAATCTACAGAAAAGACCCCAATGTTTGATGCTAAGAATGAAAGACAGATATTCAAGGAGGAAAGAAAAGAGTTCAAAAGAGGTCAAATATCTTCATCAAAGAGACAACCATAAATCAAAGAATATGGCATGCCTCAGGCGTTTGATCCATCTGCATCGCCAACAGAAGGGAACGAGGTAAGCAAACTCATGGATTTTTTCTGCACTTGTGTTCAGTTGATTCAAGATAAAGGCGTTGTACAAGAATTGCAATATTTAATTAAGCAGTATGAGCTAGGGAAGATAGACCCCTTATTGAATAGGGCAATGCACCAAATTGGAAAAAGGAGAAGGACAAATAAATAATTACACTTCAATGCTTAGATAGGAGAGTATGATATAGACTATGTGGTCCTCAACTTAGGGTCGGAGTTCAATGTCATGACGAAGCAGACTTGGGAATTGATGGGAAAACCCAAGCTGATATATTCCCCTATCAGGCTTTGCATGGCTAATCAACAAGCTATCAGCCCATTTGGACAATTAGAGCATGTCCCAGTGGACATCGATGGAGTAAGAACCTTTGCAGATTTTGAGGTAATTGAAATTGTTGATGATCGCTTCCCTTACCCTACATTGTTAGGAATTGATTGGGCCTTCGACAATTCTATTGTTGTTGATCTAAATAAAAGATACATGACATTTGAGAAAGCTAGCCTTAGGGTCATTGCACCTTTGGATCCAGATGAGGGTCCATGATATATAGAGCCTATCAGAGAAGAAGACCACACATTTGAACTGGAAAACATCTACAAATTAATAGCCAGACAACAGGATTATATCATCCCTACAGTTGATGGGAATTTGAGCTGGAAAAGTGACAACACATGTTCATCCGACTCAGAAGAAGCACTGGAGAACTAGCAGAACCATATGTATGAAGTATCTACAAGAATATGTACTAGGCTAACCAGAGAAGTTCGTTGGATTGGCACAACAATGAGTAATATACCCATATTTGATGGGATAAACCCTTTAGAGAACTTCTTATCAAAATTTGAGACAAGTGTACCAACACAACAGAGGCTGTTGGAAATGGATGAGGCCATGAAATCCACACTAGAAAGATGGTGGGGAACGCACAAGGGAAACATCATAGAATGGAAACAATGTCGAAATTTGATGACAGCGTGGTTTTCAACACAAGTAGGAAGCTGCGAAGTAAGATACATAGGTCGAAGCTTCCCAAAGGACCACGTACGCAGCTACAAAGAGGCCTGGAGTGATATTCCTAGAGAAAAATGGGTACACAGATTTGTCAATACGCTGGGTACCACCCTGATTAACTGGTACCTTCAAGCAGAGTTGCGCCTCGTCACTTCAGAATGGGAAGGTATGATCCATAATTTTATAACCACCTTTTTGTTTGAAAGTGATTTTCCTTCATTAGATCGAGCAATACAGATGGTGAGACAGAAAGTATTTAAGGAGGCATCCGACCTCCCATTGGAGCAAGAAGAGGATGAATGGACTGCGCCCCTCCAGAATCTGCAGATCTACTACAACATTAATGCCGATGAAGATGATGATCCAAGGAAGGTGAATATCACAGAAACATAAGGCTAGAGAGATGTGGAAGGACCAGGAGTTGAACTGCCATTCATTGGACAACCGATAAAGATAAATAAAGTCAATATTGGGACAGAGGAGACACCAAAGCTTGCCAATGTCAGAGATTACTGGGATGCTGCTACCATTGACAAAATCATAGAATTATTGCACGAGTATCAGGGCTTGTTCCCGACCAAGTTCACTGAGATGAAGGGTATCAAAGGAACTATGGGAGAGATAAGAATACCTTTGAAACTAGATGCAAAGCCAGTCAAGCAAAGACCCTACAGATTGAACCAAAAATATAAGGAAAAAGTGAAGATTGAGCTCGACAGAATGCTAGAAGCAGGGATTATTGAACTTGTCAAGGAGTCGGAGTGGATTAGCCCCATGGTAGTGAAATATAAGAAGACAAGTGAGATTAGGATCTGCGTAGATCTCAGGAAGCTGAATGATTCTTGTCTACATGATCCTTTCCCTACACCATTTACAGACGAAGTGTTGGATAACGTGGGAGGCCAAGAAGTATATTCTTTTACAGATGGGTTTTCAGGATACCATCAGATCCGCAT
Source organism: Picea sitchensis (assembly GCA_010110895.2). Taxonomy (NCBI): domain Eukaryota; kingdom Viridiplantae; phylum Streptophyta; class Pinopsida; order Pinales; family Pinaceae; genus Picea; species Picea sitchensis. The sequence continues at coordinate 337,467 of SNQJ01S0007166.1, forward strand.
CGCCAAGGAGGACCACCATAAGACTACATTTTCCATAGAGTGGGGATCCTACCAATATACAGTAATGCCATTTGGATTGAAGAATTCCCCAACCATCTTTTCCAGGGTGGTGGTTGAAGCGTTCAAAGAATTTTTGCATAAGTTTTTAGAAGCATACTTTGATGACTGGACTGTTTTTAGTTTGTTGAAAAATCATATTGAATGTCTAAGGCTAATGCTGGATAAATGTAGGTAGTGTCAAATTTCTTTGAATTTGAAGAAATACATCTTTAGCTCACCATTTGGAGTATTATTAGGTCATATTGTATGCAAGCAAGGATTGTTGGTGGATCCATCCAAGATTGCAATTATAGTTGATTTTCCACCACGTACTCAGTCAAACAACTGCGCATTGCGCTAGGACATACTGGCTATTACAGGAAATTGATCAAAGGATATGCTCATATTACTACGCCAATGGATAAGTTATTAAAGAAAGACTGTCAGTTCGGTTGGATATAAGAATGCCAACAGAGCTTCGACACACTGAAACAAAAGATGGTAACTGCGCTTATTCTAGTCTTTCCAGACTGGAGCAAAGAATTTCATGTTCATGTTGATGCGTCTTCCATTGAATTAGGAGAAGTACTGGCACAACCTGGAGAAGGGGACATTGATCATCCATTAGCATTTTTCGGCAGGAAGCTGTCCACAACTAAAGTTAGTTACACCACTATAGAGAGAGAGGGACTAGCCATGGTGTATGCATTGCAAATCTTCTGCCACTACTTGTTAGGAGGACACTTTGAAATGATCATTGATCACTCCGCATTGAAGTACCTAGTCAACAAGACAGTGTTGGGGGGAAGAATCTGCAGATGGCTTCTGCTATTTCAAGAGTATGATTTTGAGATCATAGTTAAGCCAGGAAAAATGAACAAGGGCCTAGACCACCTGTCGAGGTTGGAACATGGTGAAGAACCTACTAGTATAGAGGATACATTACCAGATGCACAACTTCTCGCCATTAGAAATATTTATGACCACTTCGTAGACATAGTCCAGTTCTTGTCAACAGGAATGGCTTCGAGTGAGTATACAATCTCCCAGAAAAAAAAAGCTAGTGGTGCGTGCTGCATATTTTTCACTGATAGCTGGTCAGCTATATAAAATAGTAGCTAATGAGATACTAAGAAGATGCATTATGGAAACAAAGAACCCAATGATCCTCGCAGAAGCTGATGAAGGCATCACAGGAGGACATTACGCAGGGAAAACAACTGCGCAGAAGGTTCTGTGAGCTGGCCTTTGGTGGCCTACGTTACACAGAGATGCTAAAGAATATACCAGAGCATGCGATGTATGCCAGTGAGTTGGAAAACCATCCCGAAAATATGATATGCCATTAGCACCGCAGATGATCCTATAGGCATTTGAAAAATGGGCCATTGACTTCGTGGGACCTATAAACCCACCAGGAAAGCGCACATAAGCAAGGTATATTATCACTGTGACAGAATAACTGACTAGATGGGCCGAAGCAAGAGCAGTAAAGGACTATAGTGCAACTACAACTGTGCATTTTATATTTGATGAAATAATAACCAGGTTTGGATGCCCTAAGGTCCTTATGAGTGATCAAGGTACACACTTCATCAATAAGATAGTTGCAGCCTTGACTGAAGAATTTGCAGTCCACCATCAGAAGAGTACACCTTACCATCCACAAGCAAACAAAACGGTTGAAGCATTCAACAAGATCTTAGAGACAACATTGACAAAGATTTGTAGTGTAAACAGGGATGACTAGGATTTAAGAGTACTAGCAATACTCTGGGCTTATAGAACCACTTGCAAGAAATTAACAACGCAGGTCCCTTTCAAGTTGGTTTATGGTCTTGAAGTTGTTGTCCCGATGGAGTACTTGGTACCGAGCTTAAGAATTGATGCATTTACAGACATGGATGATACTGGAGCTGTTCATGAGAGGCTATTATAGATAGTAAAACTAGAATAAGATAGATTCATTGCAGGATTCCATCAACAGGTTCAGAAGGATCGAGAAAAGGCCTACCACGACATGCACATCAAGAAAAATATATTCACGCAAGGTGATTTAGTACCGGTATATGACAGTAAGTTTATAAAACACCCTGGGAAGTTCAGAATGCATTGGCTTGGACCATATGATATCGCCTAAGTCACAGAAGGAGGAGCTGCACAACTGAAGATGTTGAATGGAGAATGGAAAGAAGGATTGATGAATGGGAGTCGACTGAAGTTGTACTATGACAACCAGTTGCCTCACATCTCTAGGTAAAAGCATGAGGAAAAGGGTTTAGGTACCAGGTGCAGTTAAAACTAGGTACCAAACACAGAAAAGACAGTCTGCACAAGGACTGGAAGGAGGCATAAAGCAGAAAGCAAACACTGCACTACGCAGTCCAAAGTCAAAGTAAAACAAAAGGAGCAGATCTGAAGTGCCTCAGGACAAGTCACAAGTGAGTGTTGGGGGCCTGTTGGCCCTTGGTTATGAAAGGAAACAAAGAACAAGGAATAAAAGGTAAAAAGTGAACTTTGCGGGAGACACAGTTACTGTCACTGGGTCAAAGTGAGCAAAAGAGCAGAAAAGATGGAGCAAAGTGCGAAAAATAAATTCGTTGGATGAGGAGATCGAGGATGATAGGTCAACAAGGAAGATAGACTGAGGATGACTCAGGAAGTGGAAAAAACCACCATTGGATGATTGGGAGCATTGCACGAGAAGGAAGGAAAGACAGGCTGGCGAAGTCTGGAAAAAGTGGATCAAGTTGACCTAGGGTCTTAGACACCTAGGGTTTTGACACCTAGGGTTTTGACACCTAGGTTTCGGCCTATGGCTGTCGGTGAGCTATTGTAATGTATAAATAAAGGTCAAGAGGACCTGGGTCGGGGGGGATATGATATTGTTATTGATTTAGCTCTATTGTTGTGGTGAGAGGTCATTGTATTGTGAGAAAGAAGTGCTGAAGCCTTCTGGTATTGTAAGATCTTCAGCTGGGTGTGAAGATCAGATCTTGCAGTTGGGTGCATAGGAGGGGGGAGATAAAGACAGAAGGAGAGAGATGATCTGCTGGCCAAGAGTGCAGATCAAAACTGTAAGATTTATCTTAATATATCATAAGCATAGTTCTATGGATGTATCCCTAGAGAGACGGTGAACCACATACATCTTGTGTTGTGTGAGTGATTAATTCTTTGATCTTTGCCATTATTATACTGTTATTTGCATTACTGTGTTAGATCAAGATCTATAGTTGTGCATAGTAGATTTTGCTGGTAAATGAGATATGAATACCGTGATTGTTGTTATACAAGATCCCCTTGATATTCACCATGGTCGTAGACATATCTGTCCTGCAACCCCCTCATCGCTTCTTCAGGTGAGACTGCATCTGCTTCGCAGGTGTTGCTGAAAGGGCCGGTAGCTAGGGCTTGTTGGTGCACTCTTGGAGTGAACCCTGGGTCTGCCCCTATGCCAATAGGAGGTTCCACCAGAGACATCTTGACATTCTTGGACCCATGGGGATATTTCTCTTCTCACTATGATGTAGGCCTTGGAAGGCCCATGATGTCACCCATGTGACCCATGATTCCACCCAACGTTTTGGACACTTTGGAGGCAGTTGTGTGCCAAGTGGCATGTGTGGTATGATCCAAAGGCCCAAGGAGGCCTAATGATTTTCTCCTGGAGGCCAATGTTTCCCTAAGAAGGCATAACGTCACCCTAAAAGTACATGATGTCACCCTTTATTCTTGATTTAGGGTTTATTTATGTCATTTAATGTAAAAACTAGATATTACATGTAAACTGGCCATGTCGGCCTTTTTGACCTAATTTGGGTCATTGAAACTATATAAATAAGGGGTTTTTTCCTTTTGTTTTTTATCATATTTCACTCACACTTGGTGAGGTATGAAATTTTTGCCCTACTTAGGGTTTATTGGCTGAAATTTTAGGCGCACTTGTTGAAGGAGACTAATTTTGGACTATTTTGGCAATTTTCTTGGTGGAAGTGTTCAATTAGGGTTTTTACTTGATGATTCTTGATGAATGTAAGCAAGATTTATGAAATTCTTCTTCATTGAATGGTTATAGTTATGTTTATCTTGCATTTACATTAATATTATGAAATTTCTATCTTAAAACCCTAGGAAGTCAAGCACATGTTATTGTCCTTTCTTTAAGAGCTTTCACCTACTAGATTTTTCCAAGATGCTGATTTTTCTTGAAGTTTGCTAAGGGCCTTGCCATTGCAACACCCTATCATTTTTTCTTCATCCAAGCCATAATTTTCTTCATCTTTTAGCTAAATAAGGAGGAAAAATACTAGGGCCTAGGGTTACCTACACCCTAGTAGCTATTTTCCCCCTAGGGTTTGGTAGTAGAAGCCCTGGGTTACCAACACTTCAACTATTAGCCTCTCTTGGCTTTAGTTCTCTTACTGTCATATTTTACTTCGAGATTTGTTGTCACCTAATAGACTCCATTTTCCCTAAAGGAACTAATCTAAGACTTTCCATTGAGTGATTGACACAAAACAACTATCAAAACCTATACCTAAAGACTTATACTAACCACTTCTAACATTAGAATAGCCTAATTTACTAACTTTGTTGTTGTTTTTACTAAAGTAAGCTACATCCACATTTTTCAGCACTAAAAGCATCTAAAATCAATTGAATTTTTTTATTAATGCAATGCTTTACTTGCTTCAAAAAAATTCTAGCATTTTGATGTTAATGATTGATTATTCTTGGTCATTTTGAAGCTATTTAAGGAACTTATTGTGAAGTTATTATCTTATAAATATTGCTGCTATAAATTTATGTTTAGTTCACCATTATATCAAACATTTATTTTATTGATAAAGTATGTGGTTTTATGAAGTACTAACAAAATTTGTCCTTGCGAGAGATATACTTTCTTGTTGCTTTGTTCCGGGAAGGTACACCTTGATACTTCACTACTTCATTGGTTAAAACCTCGAGAATTTCTCATCAATGGTGACTTGTGAGAGGGGAATTTTTCATAGACATATTAACCCTACCTTCTCAAACCCCCAGGTCACTGGGGACGTCTCCCCTAGGCCATCAAAACTGAATAGAAAGAGGAATCCTATTGAGGTGACAGTGATAGGATAAACTCTAGTTATGCCAATTTTCTTTCCTTTGATCAAAGTACAAATTGTGCGATAACAGGGACCACTAGCGAGGTTGCGTGCTGCACGAAATTCCTGATTAGCCAAGTACATGGCATAGGTCTATGGCTTGACCATAGGTATCTGATTTATGTGGGCGACATCCACCAACTCATTGGCTTATCTCTTGAGGGTGAGGATGTCGCTAAAGGATTTCAAGGCCCAAGTGTTGAGGGGTCCTAAATCCCTTTAACTCAACAGTAGGAACCAAACCCACCACCGAGGCCCAATTAGACTCTGCAGCGTTTAATGCTGGAATGTGTTAGCGATAAAAAATGCACTGGCATTTTTGAAAGAATGATGCCTAATATTGTAGGGAACATATGACTAGCTTCCCAAGCTCCAAATGCAGATTTGAAAGCACCATTGGAAATCTTAGGATTTGTAGATGTCGATCGAATATTTAAGCATGCAAAAAGGACTCTCCATGACTGAGAAATTTGATTTTTAAAAACTCTGCGCTTTCACAAGCTAACCTGTCTTGAATTTTGCTAGTTAGCTGGTGAAAGCTCTGCCTTTCACTAGCTAAGGAGCGGATTTTTGGGTAAATTCGCTGGTGAAAGCCTGTCATGGCCAGAATAGCCAAATTTTTGCCCATATCAGGATTTTTTGGGTTAGAATGGTTTGAAACTATTTCAAATGGACAGGTGTTGAATTATCAAGTCTAACTTAACAACTAGTTTGGAAAGGGAAGTCAAAAAGGAGTTTTGTGACTAAGTTTTTGTTAATTTTTAAGGCAAAATATCAGGGATGAACAAGCACATCACCCAATTCGAATTCTATCTTCATGATATCAAGCTAAGGAGCCTTGGAAGGCTGATCTCCACTTCACCATCTGTTCAACACATTCAAAGGACCAACACATAGGGATCATCCTTATTCTGAGGGTCTATCCCTATCTTTTTGTAAATACAGTTTTTGTTTACTGTTTTTAGATAAACAGATCCATAGTTTAAGGATCTGATAACCATATTGTAAGGCTATAAATGCCTAGATTTTCTAAGAGTCTAGGGGGGTTCAAACTGGGATACATTTTTTTCCTACTGTATAGACTCTTATGATATAATAAAATTGCAGTCCCCTTTCGTTTTCAATATCAGAAATATCCATGTTTCCATTTCTGTACTTCATTTCAGTTTATCTTATCTTATGAAGACTGTTATCTCTTTGTTGAGCTCATAGATTTGAAGTGAAGGATTTTCTTTCTATCTTGTATTAAGCCTTACACCCAACTGTATTTGGCAATCAAGATTAGTGTTCTTCATCCCCTCCTTTCAAATTACTTGATCTGATTATTGTTACCTGAAAGCACTGTTTCTTTAGATGTATGATGATTTGTCTATTACATTGATCATTAAAGACCCCATTGTTCCAAGCATACCTACACATTATTTTTAAGTTACCAAGCATCCTTAGACTACAACCCTAAGGATTTTCTTGGAGTGATAACAAATTGGCGCCGTTTCCGGGGAGAGGAGATTGAAGCTCAGCTTCTCTGAGAGACGACAAGATCCATCTTTGATGGTAGACAAAGTCTGGACATCATTTGGTTGTAATCATCTATCTGGCGACTCCATGAAGGACGAATTTGGTGGCGACTCCACTGTTCTGAAATCCATTGGCGACCTCACTGGTATGAAATGAACAAGATCTTATCTAAGAGGTATGTGTTCTGTGATTTTTCAAAAATTGTTGGTTTCCCTAATCCAGTGCCTAGCAGAGATGAATGGGAATGTAGTATTCCCATATTTCGTGGAGAGAAGTGGGAAGTGCCAGCTGAACATTTGCTGGATTTCCATGACTTTATTGACCGGCTTGAAATTGTACATGAGGATGTTCAAATTAAGCTTTTCAAATTTTCATTAGAAGGGATTGCTCTTGACTGGTGTCAGTCTCTTCCAAGTGCAAGTGTCAGCTCTTTGGCTGATTTTCATGCTGCCTTTCATCTATTTTGTAAAGAGATATATTTAGCTGACCTTCTCTACCCTGAATGCTGTCATGATTTCAATTTGTTGAACAAGAAATTAGATAGTTATGTGAAATATGCTACAGCAGGAGACGCTTCTCATCATGACCAAGATATTGATGATCTACAGGATGATGGACATAGTATAGATGCTTTAAACAGTACACCAAATGCATCCACTATATTAGATTGTTATCAAGATCATATTGCCTCCTTTGAAAAATTGAAGGATGATGAGCAGATTGAAAGTTCAACAGGTGAAATTATTGGAGCAATAATATATGTTGAGGGCAACCCACATCTTCCAGATTTGCAGATTAAGGAAGACAGTCCACAACTTTCACATTTGCTGATAGAAGGAATTTGCAACAGCCATGAGAAACTAGATTTGCAGAGACTATCCATTTTCAAAGTGGGACAACAGGAAGTAGAGTTTTCTTCATATGATAAATTATGTGAAGATTCAATTGAAAGTGAGTGTTTTGATGAAGGTATAGATGGAATTTTTCCTCTTTCTTATTCTCGAGAAGAAAGATTTCAAGGTAATATTGATGATTATACCAATGATTGTAAAGCTGCATTATACCCTGTATCTGATGCATTTGATATCTATGATTTGAAAGAAGAATTAGTTGTAAAAGAAGATTTGTCTTCTTTCTTTCAAGAGGTTTCCCATGATGTATTTTCACCTAAGATTAAAGAAGAAGATCAGCAGGTTGCTCATTTTTCTAAACAAGACCAAGGAGCTTTGAGCTCACCCATCTTTGATGAATACTCTCATGAAGAAGAGCAGATCCCTTTTGTTGATTTGAGGAACACTCATCCAGTATATGACAGCTATGAATTAAATTTTGATGAAGATTTGGAGGAGTGTCAAAATGATACTGCACAGCTTATTTCTTCATCTGATGGAGAATAGTATTGTGTGGAAAATAGCTATCCTGAGTCCACATAAGATATTGAACAGTCGTTTCCACAAATTAGTAAACCTGCATGCACTGTGCTTGAACTCAGATCTACAGATAACAACAAACAATCTACCATGAGCAGAGAAATTAGTTTGCAACCATTTTCAGATTTACAGATAGCTGAAAGTGACCGCCTTCATGGGAAATAGAATACCCAGAGATTTTTTGATTTTCATCTCAAACAACAGGAAGAGGTTTTTCTTTACAGCTTTGTTGATCCTTTTGATGATTATTGCGAGTCTTTGAGTAGAACAGATGTCAATCTATTTTTGAAGGAAGGTTGGTTCTGCTGCCCTTTCAAACTCCATTTCTGTATGCTATGGTTTCTAATATTTTTCAAGTCAAGATCAAGCATGATATCAGTAAATCAGTTTCTTACTTGGCTGCATTGGAAATTCAGTTTTACTTGATCAATCTGCCTCTACTGGTTAGAGTAGGAATAGATAGAAAATAAGCTCATCATCGAGCATGAGATCTTTTTCAGTCTAGCAGTTTGCAGCAGGAACTTGTGTTCAACATTTTATTACAGTTTGAATAAATTGTAGGATTTGGATTAGGTTTTGAAATTAGCTTTTGAGACTCCATAGCCCAATGGATGTGAGGCATTGCTAGCAGGTTTACAGTTGAACATTCGTGGACAGATTGCAGAGATCTAGCGACCAAAATATAATGAAATTTCGAGAGTGTTTTCATCTCTCTCTATCTGACTTATTACTTTCTTCGGAATAATGGCCAGTGTCTTAAACTCCAGGTTCTTCATTAATCTTCCAGTGATTACTTGTGCCTAGCAATCTTTGGTTTTTTCCCTTTTGACCTGCAAAATCAAAATGGTGCTTGGTTTGCATGCAGAAGAATGTATGTGCAACTGTCTGTGATTGAAGATAACTCACATAAAGTCCACACATGAGAATAATTTGGCAAATGCGGTGAAGCTGCCCCCTCAAACTGAAAGGGAGTTTCTTCATCCAAAAGTTCCAACTTCAGTATATGGCTCTGTCCCTTCAGATCGCCCTTTTGCCTGTCCTAATGAGGGCTGAGACAAATGCTACACACATGAGTATAAATTAAATCTTCATCTCAGAAGAGGACATGCAGGTTATGCTTTTAAAGAAAATGGAAGGCATGGTATTGATAGTGAATATGCAAATGTATGGAATGCATGCGTCATAACAGGTTCTACCCGAGGAAGACTTCGGGTTATTTGAAAGACGTCTTTTGTAAGGAATCTTCATAGAAAGTTTTTGAATGCATCTGCTGTCGATTTAAATACGAAAATGATTTCTAGAGCAATTGTGAAATCAAAACAGCCAAGGAAGGGACATCCTCAAGAAGGCACAAAAGAGAGAAAAAACCAGACCTGTAAAAAAGACTAGAACATTGTCAAAGCATCCAAAATCTTCTCAGTATAAATGAAGTAAGGAAATTTTTGAGTTTCTGAAGTTTTGTTGAAGTTACAGCTTTTGGTGGCTTAGGCGAACAAATGATTGTTCATTAGCTACCAAAAGGCAGAGCTTTTGGCAGTTAACATTTTCAAATTTTGTCTCTTTAACTACCAAAAGCATAGAAACAGGGCCAAAAACGCACATGATACTTCCGCGTCTTCCCAGGTGGAGGTTCAGACTCGTGGCATTTTCTCAAAGATTCTATCACAAGAGTATCATCTTTCTGTTGTCGCTGCGCTAGCTTGTGGGCACGTCTACCATCCAGAGTGTTTGGAGAAGACGACTTCTGAAGCTAATCAACAAGATCCGTCATGTTCTCTATGTATTGCAAGATTGTTGGTGAATAGATGCTGAAACATCATCCAAGTGTCTGAACTGTCAGATTCTTGGTATGACGCAGAATTTCATAATGGAGCATTTCATAACTGAATGGAGATTACATACAGATCATAAGGAGATTGATCATGAATTCTATGACATCATCAATGTTTATGATAGTGTTTTAATTCTCATCCATTATGCATCGAGTCCTGGTATTTCTATCACTTCAAATGGCCCGTGAATTGCTCATTCAAAATGTATTTTCAAAATTCTAGATCCGTTCAAGGTGGCTGAAGAATGGTCAAAAGTTTGGCAAATTCATCATCCAGGTGTGCATTCAGTTGACATCCAACATCAATCTCGATTCTGTGTGATTAATACTTGAATTACTCTCAGCTCAAAACTCGTTTACAGGTTAGTTGAGTCACAGTTTTTGCTTAGTCTCTGCCTAAATTGACTGAAGGTTACCTATATTCCCTGTATATTCAAGATTTCATTTACTCTTGAACTCCAAGTCTTGCCAATAACGTTGAGTCTGTTCTCAAATATACACTGATTGATTAGCTCGAATCAAACGTCTTTAAATGCATTCTCAGTTATCTATTTGACTGTTGAGTTAATTCATAAGCTTAAAACCCTGATTCATGTCAATGGCCTAAGATCACTTCTATTATTGGGTCACAATTTATCCACCTGTCAAATTTAAAGGCTATTGTCTCATTGAACCTTTGATTCGAGTCTTGCCTAAATATCTCATGCTGTTGATGAATTAGAAGTCTGTTATTAAGTTATAGTATCTTGTTGAGTCACACGCTTTGACTCTAGATCTATATGTTCATCAATTGCACACATAACTCATGGATTTGAGGGACACATCAACATTTACTATCATGTCAAAGTCTGGACCAGCTTTGAGGGCCGAGATTGATAGAGTTTGGTATCTAGAAGCCCATCCAGATGTAGCAGAGGTTTTCAAACAAACAAGAGTATTTGCATACTGTGAAAAGTTGACCAGTTTTTATCAACAGGTGGCCGAGTCCTTTGCAATTTCATATGATGGAAGGTCTGCCAAAATAGGGAAGGAAGAATTCATCATTGATGAAGCATCTATAGCAGAGTTTACAGGTCTGCCAAGAATTGGAGAGTGCTGGTTCAAATCCACAGTGTCATCAAATATAGAGTTCAGAACTTATTTGTTGCCCATTCACAAAGACTCGATTTGGAAGAAGGACATTCCAATGTCCTTTCTGGAACCTCAGTGGCAGGCATTGCTGAAAGCAATTTTTGTATACATCACTTGTGAGGGGCGCTACAACAGGGTAATGTTTTATCATTTTAAACTTCTAAATCATTTCACAGGAAGAGAACCTATAAACCTACCTTACTTTTGCAAGATACCAGATATATAAAATATGCAGAACAGAAATGAAATGCTAGAAATGACAGAATAACAGTAAAATATCCAGCATAATCTTCACAATACACAGAAATGATATACGAAATAGCAACTGAAATAACACTTTGAATCAGATAGAAATGTTCACAGGCCTCTTCGAGGGGGCAACCTCCAGTCGAGCAACGCTCTGTTACAATAATCTCCAAGCTAGAGTTTTCATACCCTCGACTCTTATTTATACTAATATGTCTATTAAGAGAAGCATTTAGAGGAAGATCCTTCTAGAAGAGGAAGCTTCTATTAGGTCTTCTTACATCCGCCTTATTCTATTTTATTGAAAGGTCTTATTAATATTGACCTTTATTACATCCGAATACATTGATATACCTATGTGCGGGTTAGGACCTTAACATGTCCGTCCCCTTAAAAACAACCTTGTCCTCAAGGCTTGAGATTTGGAAACTGCTGCAGAATTGTAGTTGGTTCCCAAGTGGCATCTGCTGGAGTCATATCTTTCCACTATACTAGCACTTCCTTGATGGTTCTCTGACGCAGGCGACGCTCCCGCTGGTCCAAAAATGCTTCTGGTTGTAGCCAAATGGATCCTTCTTCAACTAACTCTGGAAGGTTGGTTTGAATTTGGCACCTGGTTCCAATCACCTTCTTCAAGCATGAAACATGAAAAATTTGGTGTAACCCATTTATTTGGGTAGATATAACTGATATGCAACTTGTCCACATGCTTGAGGGCCCGTAGGGGCCATAAATTTGGGTGCTAACCCGACGCTGCACAGCAGGGGAAGTTTGCTATATGGTTCGCGATCCTTGAGAAACACACGATCCTTCTACAAATTGACTTTCCGGCGACCTTGGTTGCTTCTTTGCTTCATTCTATTACAGGCCATGACCAAGTTCTCTTTAAAGTGCGAAGGAATATCCTCGGTTACATGGTGTTTGGTCAACCGCACGGACCTTGAGTGCAGATAAGTATGAAGCTGGCGGTGTACAGCAGCTACAACGCTTCAAAGGAGTCATGCGGTGGGTACGTATGGTATGTAGTGTTGTTCCACCATTCGGTGAGGGGTAACTATTGATTCCACTGGTGTTTTTTTTTCTGAGGCAAAGCACCTCGGATATGTTTCCAAACACTTGGTGACAACTTCCGTTTGACCATCATTATAGGGATGATAAGATATGCTGAGATCGATTATTATTGCCTTGTAGCTTAAGCGGTTCTTGCCAAAAAATTGCTTGTGAAAGTTGGGTCGTCCGGAAACAATAGAGTTTGGCATGCCATGAGAGCTTGAAGACACAGATCCATGAAAATTTGGGCCGCGGTGGATGCAGTAAATGGGTGGTGAAAGAGCAGATAAATGAGCATACTTGGGAAGGTGATCCACCACCACCATTATCGATGATTTATTCGATTTGGGTAAGCGCGTAATAAAGTCCATAGAGATATCCTTCCAAATACTAGGTGGAATCAGAATTGGTTGTAGTGTGCCAGGATATTTCGTTGTTTCTCCCTTGTTGCGTTATTGGACCTCACATTCAGCCACAAACTTCATTATGTCTTGTTTCATACCCTCCAGAAAAAAGAACGTTTAACTTCGGTCCTTATGTTTTGGTAAACCCGTAGTGCCCATTTGTGGGTGTAGCATGAAGCTCAGCCCGAGTACAGAGTGGATTTGAGCTTGGATTGTTTACTTAATACAAGCTGACCTTTGTATCAGCTCATCCACGAAGCCGGGGAATTGCCGGGGAACTGGCCTTGTTGTGGTCTTTGGATGGGATAGGAACTTTGGGGTCTTGTAGCCATTCTGGTACACAACTTACCGCGACCAATTAGGTACAATGAAGAAGAGAGAAAAATGGATCCTTCATCTTCATATTTCTGGGCGATTACATCCACCATGACATTGTCTTTTCCTTCTTGTAGATGATCTCATAATCATATCAAAGAGCTTAGTGACCCATTATTGTTGCTCCTAGGAGGAAATCGCGTTGTTCGAGAAAGTACTTGAGGCTTTGATGTAGTGCATCTTAATTTGGAATCGTTGCCCCAAGAGATAAGGGCGCCATAGTTCAATGGCATGCGGGTGTAACATTTATTTTTCATAAATGGGTTTGCCCGATTCTTTTGACGGTTGTTTTCTAGTGAAGGCCAAAGGTCGACCCTCTTGCATAAGGATAAGCCAATTCCTTTCCACAGTCGCATTCCAACACAAAATGCCTTTGTGAAGAGTCGAGAAATTTGGGGAACGAAGTGGTGCACATAGTTTGTCTTCAAAGTTTGAAAGCTTGATCAGCAGCTGGGGTCCAAGTGAAAGAGTTCTTTTAAGGAGAATTAAGTGAAATTTTAATCTTTCCATAGTTCTTGACAAACTTGCGATAGCCACAATGAGGGCCCAAAAATCCCACGCAAGATTTTGAAGAGGTTGTGGGAGTCACGACCAATCTTTACATAGCTTCAATGCTGGATCACCTTGGCCATCCTTGCCCGCTAAGATGACCCAAGTATTCTGCGCCCGGATGCGCAAAGGCACATTTAGTTGTTTTAGGAAAGGCTGGTCTTTGAGAGAGTAGAACGAGAACTTGATCCACATGAGTCGGATGGTCTATCCATGTCTTATATATATGAGGATATCATCAAGAAAACTAAGACAAAATATGTGGAGAAAGGCCGGAAGACATGGTTCATGAGGCTACGAAGAAGGTGGAGAGTTACACAAACCAAAGGGCATGACCAAAAAATCGTGAGTAGCCCTCATAGGGTTGGGAGGGCCCAGAAATGTCGCGAGAGTAATGGGAGGCTCTCACCGGTCCCGAGATCGAGTTTGGTGGGCTCTGGTTCATCAGAGAAGTCATCTTGTGAGAAGGCTTGTCTTTGATGGTGAGTTTATTGAGCTTACGGAAGTCGGGACACATTCACCAGAACCTTCTTTATTTAGTACCATGACTACTAGAGAGGAGTAAGGGCTCGTGCTAGGATGGATGACTCGGTGAAGTAAGGAGTTCTGGACCATTTTTTCCAATTTCATTCTTTTGTGAAAAAAGGGTGGCGATATGGACATATGTTGGGGAGAAGGCTTCACGGGACAGGAATGGAATGATCATGAACCATGGGAAGGAGGGAGTCCTTGGGGAGTGGAAAAGTTTGTTTGATGTTTAGAAAGAAGGAGGGCTTGGAGGTCTTGGGGCATGGGTGGATCTCTGTGGCTTGAATGCATTAGGTTGTTGTACACCCAAATGACTTTGAGCAGTTTTTCTATGCGATGATAACTGATGATTTCCGGAGAACCAGCAGTGATGCCTTGGGAATTTATGTTTGTAACCTCCCCTTGGTCAAATTGCATGGTTAAGTTCACAGTCCATGAGAATGGGACCCAAGGTTCACGAGCCATTCGACACCCAACACAATGTAGCAACCTCCCCATGTCAATAGCAAACATATGGGATTTGAGATGGTAGTCACCTGACCCGGAGACACACATTTCTAGCCCTCCACATTTCATAGAGCCACCATTGGCAATCACTTGATTTGGAAATTATTAGCTGACATGGATATAGCAATGGGTTTTCTTAGTGATGTGGAGATGAATAAAATTGTGGTCGCACCACTATCAACAAAATGATATTGCTTCAGTTACTTGATGTAACCCGTTAGCTTGAGGATTTGGGGGCGAGCCGATTAGAGAGCATTGAGGGAAATGATGGGTTCCTCTTGGTGGGGTGGAGGGAGGTTTATAGCCAGGACATTTACGTGACTCGGGCATAAAGGGGTTGTCAACATCCTCTTCTGAGATATCCTTAAGAGAGATGGCCATAAAGAGCTTTGTTCCTTACATTTTATTATTACTGAGGAAATATTTGTCATCTAATTACTCTTGAGAGAGGCCTTTGAGTTGGCGTTCTGATCCATTTCCATACTGGTTAATTTTTGGATTTTTGATGGGGTTGAGGGAGTAGTGGGGGTTTACTAGTTTAGAGTGGGATAAAGGAAACTACGAGTTTGAGAGAGGAAACAAATTGTGCTTCTTTAGCTTTTGGTAGCCTCCACCCAAATGAGTAGGTCTAGCCATGAGGACATGGAGCTGCATCTACTCAGAGACCAGCTGATAAATCACTCTCGAAAGCATCAGTCATGCCCTCTATTCGAAAATCTAGGCGGCTCAAATGCAGCTATAGAGTCTTATTTTTGATTACTTGAATTTTTCAGCTTGACCCAAATGGTTAATTATGCGGTGTCAAAGCATTCATAAAGATCAACAACAAATTGGGTCCAAGCAATATACCCTTATTGAAGTTTTTCTCCATTGCCACCATTACCCATTCTTGATCGAGATGGAGAACACCATACCAAAGTTTAGCCAAGTCATCGCCAATGTTGTAGAGGGAAATAATGTTCCATTTGTGTATTCAACGGTGGAATTAGAGCCATCAAATTTGGTTACATCCACTGGAAGTTGATGTGTCCCTTTGAAAGTGATGGGGTTGAAAGGAATGGGAAAGTTTCACCCTCTCAATTTTATGTGCCCTCGGAAAAGAGAGTCATCGTAGGGGAGCTTAAAGGAGTTTGAAGTGCCGAGGAAGGAGTGCTGCAAGGCAATTCGAATTTGGTTGGTCAGTTCATGTTTGACTTCGCCATTGCAGACTTTAAAGACTACATTTCTGGATGCATTCATGGAGGCATCGCGGGGAGAACCAATAGTAGCAGCGAGTTGTTGCACTTCTTGTTGGGTCTCAAGTAAGCAGTTAGGGGTGGTGAAGCGAGACTCTAGTTCTTAGTTACGAGGTATGGGCCATGATGATGGGTGAAGCGAAAGAGGGTGGGTGGGGTTAGAAATTTTGCGAGAAAAATGATATGGATGAAAATGATAAGGGAGATAGAGATGAATCTAATGGAATAGGTCTCAAATAATGGGTGAAAAAATTTCAGGACTTTTTCTTTGTGGGGTTAATGCTTTTCGTCCGAAGAATGTTGCAGCTTTGAAATCCCCAAATTATGAACAGTATTATTTACTTAGAAACTCAAACCGAGATCACGAGTCAAATAGATCTCATTGGTTTAATTTGTTTATGTTGTTGTTTATGTTCCCAAGGGTTGGGTATTCAAGGGTTCTGGACAAAGGGTTTGCCCTGTCATATAGCTCGATATATGCGGGGTCCAACAATGGTACTTTCATTGTATCTGGGGCACTAACTAAGGAGGATAGACGTACCCTTAGCCATTGCTACCCGACTACCCAGGTGCTAGAGATTATCTTCCCAAGTGCTGTTCTCGGTGACACTATAGCTGATCCAGCTGACGATAGGTTTATCTAAAGGGAAGCCCGATCTAGGCTGATCCATTTTACGGTGTTGTCGTCGTTACCACTTTCGAAGAATTTACCAGCAGGGTTACAAAATTTATTAGCGGATGTCGCTTAAGAACCACTTGTATTTCTAGCGTGTATAGATCCACAACGTGGGTTTTATGCGGCGGCGAATCTGTGGCTTAAAGGCAGCGAATATGTCTCTACCACGAAAAAAAAATACCCATAATTTATGCCAAGGAAAGTGTTTCGATACCACTTGCAAGATACCGGATATAAAGTATGCGAGCAGTAAGAAATGAGGAAATGTGAGAATAGCGATGGAGATATCCGGCATAATTTTCACAATACACAGAAATGATATCTGAAATAGCAAGCTGAAATAACACTTTGGATCGGTCTAGCAATGTTCCGAGGCCTCTTGAGGGGCAACCTCTAGTGGCGGTCTTTCTGTTACAATAATCTCAAGCTAGGGTTTTTCCGTACCCTTGACTCTTATTATACTAATATGTCTATTAAAGGAAGCATGGGGAAGATCCTTCTAGAAGCGTAGGCTTCTATTAGGTCTTCTTACATCCGAAGATCCTTCTAGAAGCGGAAGCTTCTATTAGGTCTTCTTACATCCGCCTTATTCTATTTTATTGAAAGGTATTATTAATATTGACCTTTATTACATCCGAATACATTGATCTACCTATGTGCGGGTTAGGACCTTAACAACTTCTTTCACAAAACCCTTATGAAGATGGAAAGACAAGTGAAGGTCAAACCAACAAAGGTTGCTAACAGATTATCTCATCAGGGGCTCATTACCCTTCTTGTTAAAGAAACTCTAAAGAAGAAACAGGTGGACTGGGGATTTTTCCTCTTTTGGAACGGATTTCAAACAGAGGGACCACCAAAAGAAGAGGCTAAAAAGACCAGTGGCAGGAGGACAGTCACACCTAAGTCCAGTAAGAGAGAGAAGAGCTTCGTCTAGCAAGCCCTGAGGTCTTTGTACTCTTGTAGGTAATCGAGATTCATCAAATTTTGATTTTTGGGTAAGTTTATGTTTTCGGTGGTTTAGGCGAGCCTGTGTGTGCTCATTAACCACCGAAATAGAGTACTTTCGGTGGATAAGGTGCCAAATTCTAGATACAGTTAACCACCGAAAGTTGTTTTAACCAGATCACTCAAAATTTTGCCCAAATTCCACATTTCTAGGATATATCTGGCACATGATATCTTTGAGTCTTGAAAGCAACAAATTGAAGATAAATCCTTAAGATGCTTGTGATATAATTTGTTCAATATTGAGGGAACAATATGTAGATTTTAATTTAGCAAAAGACAAGTGGCAGCAGCTCCGAAGACAAGTGGCATAGTTTTCAGAAACATAATTTTAAGGGATCTTGTAAATAACCAAAGAAATAAATGCAGGTTGTAAACATTGCTGGGACTGAAAAGGATGAATGACTCCATGGCCCAATACTAAAGGCACAAGGTCTACCAGGTTCTTGGAGACCTCACAGGTAGGTCTCCATCCCAGTTGGAGCCAGATGTTAGCGATAAAAAATGCCTTGGCATTTTTGAAAGAATGATGCCTAATATTGTAGGGAACATTTGACTAGCTTCCTGGGCTCCAAATGCAGATTTGAAAGAACCATTGGAAATCTTAGGATTTGTAGATGTCGATCGACTATTTAAGCATGCAAAAAGGACTCTCCATGACTGAGAAATTTGATTTTTAAAAAATCTGTGCTTTCACTAGCTAACCCGTCTTGAATTTTGCTAGTTAGCTGGTGAAAGCTCCGCCTTTCACCAACTAAGGAGCGGATTTTTGGGTAAATTAGCTGGTGAAATCTTGTCACGGCCAGAATAGCCAAATTTTCACCCAGATCAGGATTTTTTGGGTTAGAATGGTTTGAAACCATTTCAAATGGACAGGTGTTGAATTATCAAGTCTAACTTAACAACTAGTTTGGAAAGGGAAGTCAAAAAGGAGTTTTGTGACTAAGTTTTTGTTAATTTTTAAGGCAAAATATCAGGGATGAACAAGCACATCACCCAATTCGAATTCTATCTTCATGATATCAAGATAAGGATCCCTAGAAGGCTGATCTCCACTTCACCAACTGTTCAACACATTCAAAGGACCAGCACATAGGGATCATCCTTATTCTGAGGGTCTATCCCTATCTTTTTGCAAATACAGTTTTTGTTTACTATTTTTAGATAAACAGATCCATAGTTTAAGGATCTGATAACCATATTGTAAGGACATAAATGCCTATCTTTTCTAAGAGTCTAGGTGGGTTCAAACTGGGATACATTTTTGTGCTACTGTATAGACTCTTATGATATAATAAAATTGCAGTCCCCTTTCATTTTCAATATCAGAAATATCCATGTTTCCATTTCTGTACTTCATTTCAGTTTATCTTAGCTTATGAAGACTGTTATCTCTTTATTGAGCTCATAGATTTGAAGTGAAGGATTTTCTTTCTATCTTGTATTAAGCCTTACACCCAACTGTATTTGGAAATCAAGATTAGTGTTCTTCATCCCCTCCTTTCAAATTACTTGATATGATTATTGTTTCTTGAAAGCACTGTTTCTTTAGATGTATGATGAGTTGTCTATTACATTGATCATTAAAGGCCCCATTGTTCCAATCATACCTACACATTATTTTTAGGTTACCAAGCATCCTTAGACTACAACCCTAAGGAGTTTCTTGGAGTGATAACATAATGGTTCTCCAGATCTTGTGATCCGTCCCATTAATCGATGGGATTTACGTAGTGATTGACAGGATGTCTTCTTGTGAAATATCCTCCTTCGGTTCAAACGTTCTCTTTTTGTATTTTCTCTTATAGGTGGGACTGATACAAGATAAATGCTAGTATAAACTAGCTGTGTAACAAAGGGGAAATGACTTAAATACTGAGGAAGGCTGAGCTCAGGATAACCCTCATACTCAAGCATGCAGACCATGATTCTTAGACATACGACAAGCCTAGTACTAATACATTAACCTGTCGATGTTCCAATTATGGACTGAGATACAATTATCATAAGAAAACATACATGCAAAAAACGATGGCAAGAAACAAATTTTCCTCAACTCTAATCATCAATCACATATTAACAAAATGATTTATTGTTCATCATTAGAGACAAGAACTATAAAAATATCGAATTAGATAACTTATCAACAAATTCAGAGGCTCTTACTTGTTATAACATCCATTCATGAGATAAAATAAGAAATAATTCTTCTTCATATCTAATCACACATGCTTTTGATGAAAAACATAAAACTTTGTCTCTAGTCCTACACATGACTTCTCAATTAAGGTAGCTCCGAAGTAGTTCTTTACAATCATAAAATGAGGTTCTTTGCAAAAACCATCGACCCCTTCTAACAAGTCGATCCTCTTATTTATAACATATTATTAACTAAAAATAACTATCAAAAGTGCAGGCTAAGTAAAACAAAACATCGCCACATGGTGATTTCATCTCTCAGTCTTCTAAGAGTCATCAAATGGTTTCACTTGATTTGATGACTCTTATTGTACTCTGACCATTTGACTAAGATATCCTCACATGTGTTGGCATAAGGGAATCTGTGTTGGTCCATTGGGGCCGAAAGGATATCCTTTATCTCTACTTCCCATGCCCGATACTTGACTCTTCTAGTACTTAACTGCTCCAAAATGGTCTGAGCCTTGATCGGGTGTTCTATGAACTATTTCACTTGACCTAGCACCATGTTCGCCACCTTTTTTATCTCTATAACCCACAATGAGTCTTGTTCGACATGTAATTTGACTATGTCATGCAAGTCGACAAAGTCATCGGGTGTGGCGAATTCTGGGAGGCCTATGTCTCTCATTGCCTAGTTGATATTGGTCCATATCTTTTCTCACTTGGCCCATTTATATTGGATTTCCTAATGAGGTTCTTGGGCCATTTTCACCCAATATTTGGTCAACTTCTTTATGCGATCGATGCTACTATCCCTTAGTATCCGAATGTCGTTCTCTTCAGGGTATCGACCTTGCTGAACGACACTAATTTAATCAATCCTTTCCACTTCTTGGTGTGATTTATCATACCATATTTCCATATATTTGCACGTTTTCAACGCCATGCGGGTGTCTTCTTGAAAATCGACTATTCTTGCAGTGAAAAGGTGCCACTCATTTGTGAATTTATTGTAGGAATTTTGGAATTCACTTCTCAAGGACATCATGGCCTATGTGGAGTCCTGGTAATATTTCTCCAAATTGCGTAGATGTTTCAGCTACTTTAGCGCAACAACCATATCCTTTTCATCCCTTTTTACTCTATCTAGGGTGGCATCTATGATTTCCATCCCTGCGCCGATAAGATCAGATGTCTTGGCATGCTCTGTGATAATCAATTTTTCCTCTATGGTGATGAGGATGGAGAGATCCAGAGTAAGCCTCATCTTCTTGGTGGTTATGTTCATGATGGATTTCCTCTTCCGGTCATAGGATATGTCTTGTATATCACCAACCTCATCCATGGGTTCGGGGATTTTCTTATCTCCCCAGGTAAGCATGATTCCTAGGCTCCCGACAGTGTATATCTGTTCAAGAATGGGTTCTTGAACCTCTTCCATGTTTTCCAAAGATTTGGCCTCTGGTTGTTGCTCATCGGGAGGTAAAGTACCAACTGAAATTGAAGCATCAGGGGAAGGCTTGATACTTACTTGATAATCGATTGCTGATATGTCAATTTCCTGCTGTGGAACTTCTTCTTCTTGTTCACTCGACCCTAGCTCATCCTTCAATATATCCACTTGGGTCCTCGGTATATCGAGTAGGTCAGTGTCTAAGATACTTTTGACTTCCTGGTCGTTCTGTGGAAGGCCTTGAATTTGAGCATCAAGATTTGGGGAAGATGGCTTCTCGGGTTCCGTTTTTTATGTGATATGCACCAGAGTCACCAAGGAAACCTCCAAAATATCCTCATCATCATAGATTGTTATTAAGTCACAGAGGGGGTTTGGTGCACTTTCTCTCCCTGATGTCCTTGCTATCTCTAGCTGAGCTGAATCGTCCCCTAGTGATCTGGCCTGTGGCATTGTAACTTTAGGGTTATCTAACATGATGATTTATTCAATCGGTATCAACTCTGGGCCGTTTAGACCTACTCGAATTTAAACTAGGTTGTCGGAAGGGACCCTTGTCATTTCCATGAGGTCTGGGTCATTCCACAACTGATCAATTACTTGCTACACCTGTTCCATTAGGATAAATTCCTTGCCTGTGCCTCCAGTGTCATAACCAGTCCCCTATTCTACAACTCTGTTGCCTTTGTCGCTCTTATTTATTCCCTGGCCCTCAGGGCCTCTTGAGCCAACTACTCTATATTTTCCACCTATTCATCCATGCTCATGGCCTTGAACCTGGTCATTTTTGGGTCATCCATTCTTCGAACCACCTCATCCTAGTCCTGGGTGGTCTCTGTAAAGACTTCGTATTCGAACTTATCATGAGCATACGACCAACATGATGACACTTTTGAAGCATGTCATGGGACCAGGCCCCTAGGATCCTGATTGTGAAATTGGCCCGTCAGGAATCTACATTTGAGTTTTCTCATCCCTTCTTGTTTGGCTTGAGAGGTATCCTTTACCAAGTAGAACCCTACATGGAAACTGTAGGGTATGGAATCCTGTTTCTTGTCCTTGACTAGGGTGGTGTTGTATCCCTGCAAAATGGTTTGATAAAATAATTCTCCTACGAAAAGACGGTCTGGGACATCAACTGGTAGGAAATGTGGTGCTCTGGTGGCCCCAAACACCCTGATGTAGGTGGCATGCTCATTAAAATACCAATGGCCTATCTTGGATATCATCTTCTTGGCTGTGACTGATAGCCTTGGGCATTCCTTATTAAAAAGAATAAAATAAATTTGGGAAATGAATTAATCGCAGATGAGGGAGTAGGATTTCTTATACCTTTTTTCCCATAGCACGCTGAAGTAGATGTGGACCGAGAGCTCTGCAATACGACAACTCAAATTCATGCCGACAAAGACATATGAAGCCATGTAAAATGTTGGAGCTTCCCCTTCCTTTGGCATATGGGCCTGCTGCACACAGATGCTCAGTTGCTTGGAGATTATTCCTCCCGAGTTGAAGCTACACCTGACGTTCGCAATTATGTATGCCAAAGGAATCCATGCCTCTGAAAACCTAGAGAAATATTTATCTCCATACAATCAATAGATGAGAGCCATCAAATAGATGTATGGCTCCCTTAAGTTAGCTGTCCCATACGAGTCAGTGCTCCGGTTGTTAAACTTCTTGTCCTCCCTCCACCATGAGGCCATAACTCGGCTGGTGTCGTGGTGTTCATAGATCTTCACGATGAATTTTGTGTTTAGTCTCTCCTCTGAGTCTTTGAGTTTGTAATACTTATGAACTTCTCCTGGGAGGAAAACTTTGACACACCCGCCATTGTGATCATTGATTAAAAACTTATGTGTATCTTTGTGGTCGATGAGCCATTTCAAAACCTCTATGCAAGGGAAAATGGGGGTTCTTCTTTCCACCATGTGCAGATATGACCGTCGGATATTCGGGAACACCTAATCATCGAGTTCCCTTACGTCCAGATCACTGTGTGGGACATATTCTGGGTATTCTTCTCAGCTGATCCTGTTAAAGATATCTCCCCACTGTGGGAGTGCCATCTTGGACCCGGTGCTTGACTCAGTATCACCAAAGGCTAGAGGATGGATGAAAACCTTCTTCGTTTCTATCTTAACGACATGTTCTAGCCTCAGGACGTATTCCAATTGCTTTGTGATCCCTAGAGAAGAGCCTTCGCCTACCTCTATTTCTTTCATCTTCGGTGCTCTTGATGATCGTTTAGTGGTTGGATTTCTTGGTGGCATTGTTCCTGCAACTTAAAATAAAATTTTAGAGACTGTAATTTTTTTTTTTGGATAAAAACATATAAATTATAGCCATACACACCTCTGAATCTTTTTAAAACATGGCTTTTTTGATAATCATGGAGTCGATACAGCCTTCAAGTTTCTCATCTTTCTCCTTCGGACACTCCAAAATTATCTTGTGCACAGAATGATTTCATTTACAACGACTCAAGAGATTTTAAACAGGAAATATCTTACAGTGTCTCATCAACCATTCAATTCGGGTTATGAGTGAATTTTCAATAAATCTGCCACCAAATCTCTAGAACTTAAATTCATCGTGGGTTTGACGACGAAGGTGTGGGTGGTGATGTGGTATATCATTGATTTTAAATGACTGTTTTGATTGGCACACGAGGTAGCAACTAATGTAGGACCAGATATTAATTATCTCCTTAAATGGTCAAAATCCGATCGTATCTAATGCTAAAATCATCCCGTCATGTCACTCTTTTAGTGGGTGGATTGGGGATCGGGGTTGTGCCACAAAAGTTTTCGTTAGTAGCCTCCTGCAAAAAGTTCTGACGCTGATTGGTCTTACCATAAAATGCTAACATGACAAAGCTGACTCAGAGGTGTGACTCAGACATGGGGAGCCAATAATGACTCAGGATAGAACTAGACTGTACAACCCTCTTACCTGGTAAATACACATGGCGTTGAGGACTAGTGACTTAAATCGCTTGTATTAATCGGGGTCAGGAATTTCCTGAAGTTATTCATTCTAAAAAAAAACTTAGCTTGTCGATGCTGAAAAGTTCGTAGGATCGACGATAAAAATATCAAATTTCTTTTCGGATTGGCTCCCTTGAAAAAGTCTCGATGCCGAAAACACATCGGGGATCGATGATCTGGAATAAATTTTATCATGATCAGAATGTTTGTTGTGATCCTTATGGATTTTCCCCGATTCCGATAAAGCGTTTCGGGCATCGACTATCGACGATATCTTTTCTTTCTTCATTAACGTCTATCCCCCCCCCCCTATCTTTTACCAATGTTGAAGGGAAATTGACTATCGGTGATATCTTATGCGAAAAACTTAACTCGAACCAAAAAATCCTTCTGCCGATGCCGATGGAGATCGATGATCGACGACTGTGGTTTTTTGAGTGGTTCCTTTCTTCTTCTTTGAATTCCTTCCGATGCCGATTCCGAGGACATTGGGTGGAGTGTTTGGCTGCCGATTCTTTATTCATGTGTTAAGGTATTTTTAGTCACGGGGTTTCATAAGTTCAAGAAACTTGATAAGGTGATGAGAATCATGAAAATAAACAAAGACAAAAAATAATTCTCAACATGAAATCAAATCAGATAGTGCAAAATATCAAGTGGTACCCAAAAAGTAAAAAAATTATAAAGGCTTTTTTTTAGGGTGCATTGAGTGCTCAACAAATGATGACTTACTGGGTGAAAGAAGAATCTCTGTTACTACCTCGGGCTCGGCTGATGAAAAACATGGTTAAGAACTTAACTATTTTTTATCAGAGCCTCTTATATCCTTGCATTTTAAATTCCATGGTTGGTGCATCCATACCTGCTTATGGGGTTTTCAACCTTTATCACACCTTTGTTTCCTGTAACCCTGACTCACGCCCCCTTTGACAAGAGTCGAGTAAATAATTCAATGGAACCAGGCCCTTTAGTTATCCTCATTCTCTTAATACGGTGTTGCTCCGCTTCTAGCGAGCGCCCATAGCCCCGACATAGTCACCCCGACATCATAGACCTTGCTCCGCTGCTAGCGAGCAGTCATAGCCTCGAAGGAGTTATCTTCATACCCTCTCCTACTGTGCACTCATTTTTTATATTTGATTTTATTTCGGCATAATTCCTTGAGCGAGTGGGAGAGGAGGACGTCCATTATTTGCAAAAAAGAGATGGTTAAGGTGAATTTTTGCTAGCTCTATCTTTGAGGTACATGTAGTCCTTTCCATCTTACCACCTTTCCCTTAAGGTTTTACCAGACCACCAGGCAGACACTTCAAAATTTTCCCAAGGTTGTTCATCTACAGGTTAGATAAAAAACCCTTTAAAACAACCGCAAGTTTCCCAATGCTTCTTGTGTTGTATGTAAGTGATGAGTCCGAAACTGAGTTCGTCATATCGCATGAATTGAGGTCAACCAATGTCTTGCTAAACACAATATTCAAAAGAACAAAAGTACGATAGACAAAATAAAAATAAAAAAATCGAGCTACTTAAAAACAAAAAATCATGAAAACACACATACACACACAATTATTTATTTATTTATTTATTTTTTAACAAAAATATTGTTTTAGGGATTTTCCATTCACCGGGAGGGCGTCAGGTCCCCCCCTCATATTTTTCAACCGATACGTGCCTACCCCAATTTTCTCAGCCACCTGAAAAGGTTCGATCCATAAATTCTAAAACTTCGAATGTTTTCCCTTTGACTCATTTGCTCCGTCCCATTTTAGGACTAGGTCTCCTACTTCAAAAGACTTCTCTTTGGTCTTATGCTTATCAAACTACCTTTTAACTATCTGCTAATGAGATATGAAATTTGATTTTAATTTCTCCCTCTCTTCTTCCAGCATGAGGAGGGTATCAATTCTTTGTTGTATAACTGATGAGGGATGTCCTCTAGAATCCTGAGCAAGTTGAAGAGATGGAATATATAGCCCGTTCGGGAGAATGGATTCCTATCCGTATACCAGAAAGTATGGGGAATTTCCTATAGCTTCCTTAGGTGTTACTCTATCATCCCATAAGACGTTGTGGAGTGAATTGTGCCAATTCCTCTGGTTGTCTGCAACTGTTTTCTTTAATATCCTCACTAGGTTCTTATTGGTTGATTCTGCCACTCCGTTCCCCTGTGGATAATAGTTTGCAGAGTATCTGATTAAGATTCCTTTGTCTAGAGAAAACTCTGTTAATAGGGTGGAATAAAAGTAAGCTTCATTATCAAAGACAAGGATGGAAGGAATAATGAACCTTGTGATCAACTGTTGCTCTATGAATTGGATCACCACATTTTCATTTACATGAGTTAGAGGGATGACCTCTACCCATTTTATGAAATAATCTATAGCATTCAATATGTATCTATGTTGTTTTGAGGAACTTGGTGTAATTTCTCCTATGATATCTAAATGCCATTTCTCGAATGGCCTGGTAACGACCACAGGTTGGAGTGGGACAACTGCTCTCTTTTCCCTCCCTACACTAATTTGGAAAGTTTTATAGTTTCTAGCATATGTGTGGGCATCCCTGAACAAAGTAGGCCAATAATAGCCAGCTCTCCATATTTTGTGAGTGGTGGTGTTTCCCGTGAAATGTCCACCTGCAGGAACATCATGGATCTGCTTCAAAACTTTGTCTATATCTTCATGTTCGAGACATCTTAAAAGTACCCCATCATAATTAACACAAAAGAGTACCTAATTTATGAGGCGATATTGTGTTGATTTTAACCTGAGGGTTCTCCTTTCCCTAGGATTTAGGTTTTCTGGGAAAATTCCATGATGTAGGAGATGAGTCAGTTTCTCGTACCAAGACTCCTGCCCTGGGGAGACTTATGAAGCTTCACCACACCATAATGCCAATTCATTCTCCCATCTAGGATATTCATTTACTTGGTCTTGAGCTTTAGCTTCCAGTTTACATTACCCTTGTCCCTTAACCAGTTTAGCAAGTTTTATATCTAGAACTAATTCTTGGACTACTTGTTGGTGGGAGTTTGATCAGACCAGGGTCCTTCTCAGGTTACCAACAAAAGGTACCATGTATTCTAGAGCAATGGAATTTTCATCTCCTTCGAAGAGAAGAAGTTTCACTCGAAGCACTGCTGAGACAAATAGATAGGGAAGGGTAGGGAAAAGACTTAATAGGATCCATAGAGCCTTCAGGACTCATCTTTGATCTTGCGCAAGAGACATAAATAGATCTTAAACATATATGTGCAAGAATTTAACCCACTGACATTAATAAAAAGCATCTAAACATAGAACTATCGAGTAGAAATTATAACCCAGAAAGAAGAAGTGTAATACATAAGGAAAACACACAGAGACACATCATATTTGAAAATTTATGTCCTTCTTCATATTATCTTCATAATATTTCTTTTATTATAGACTCAGAATTACACAACAATGCATTTTACAGATTCTTGACTCTGAACTCATGGAACAGAGCGACAATTCTCAAACTGATAGATCAAATTCATTACAGACTCAAGACTCGACTTGACTCAACTCCCAACAATCAACTCAGAGCCAAATCGTAATCAACGGACCAACAACAACAACAATGTCAACAACCAAAAAAACTGTCAACAACCAAAAACACTGTCAACAAACAACAACACTTATGTTCAGCCCTATATATATCTAGGTTGTGTCTTCTATTTTGTCTTGCATGCTTCCTTGTTCTGTTGCAACCATTTGTTGCTTAGCTACAGTTGCGCTATCTTTCACAAATGCTTTTTGTTTCTATTTCTTGATCTGTTGTCTAGCTTCTATTGAAGCTTGTGCAACTCATGCTCAGTCAAAACTTGTGCAATTCCTTATCCAAAAACGAAGGGCCCAATAGGCTCCGACCACAATCCTTGACTCTCCCTTGAGTCAAGTGCTTGGTTCTTTCGCATATTCTAGGAGAATCTGTTGTTTTCCCTTATCCTCATTTTCTTCTTCCTTGGGATCTTCTATTTGTGCTTTCTCTTATTTTACCTCTTCAAATGAAGGGCCCAACTTTGGTACCAACTCTAAGGTTCGTTGTTTCACTCCTTGAAAGTTTCCCACTTTGTCTTGCCATTTCCTGGTGAGGAGTGATGCCTCTGCAATGAACTATTGGGTTGTCTCCTTGCTATCTGCCTTTGTCTTGGACGCGACCAAAAAGTTCCACTCGAAATATGTTGTTGCATCAACTTGATGAATTTGCATGTACATTGCCTGAATGATAGGTCAGAAATCACGCAACTCTTTCTTTGCTACAGACTGTGCCTCAAAGAGGGAATTCAGATCGTTGTCCGCCTGTTGAATTCAATTGAACTTCTGTTGTTTCTCCATAGGATCCATTGTGGCCACAACCTCTTCGTTCAACACCTGGATCTTTGTGTGCACCTCCTCCAAGACTTGGTTACGTCGAGTGATGATTCCCATCCAGTCGTTGACTTCCCTGAAAATATTTGTGCATTCCACTATGTGCTTGTGCAGTGTTGCTCGGGCTTCTTGCTGGGCCTGTTATAACTGTGCTTTCAGCTGCTCAGCTTGGTTGGAAAGTTGTGTCCTTTCTCCTTGTAGCAACTCAATATAGTGTTTCAACTCACCTGCATCACTAACTTCAGGTAGTTCAGGCGCAACCTTTCGAATCTCCGGCCAGGCTTCGACAAGTCTTTACTGCACTCTTTCCATCTTGTGTTGAACTTGGAATTTTTCATGCGCTTCCTGCATCCTACATGTTTGCGCGACAAAATATTCCTTCCTTGCAAAATCGACGGATCTCTCGGCTTCCTGGAGCCTTTGATCTAATTGATCATTTGATGCTCTGATCATTCCAAATAGTTGCGTTGCTAGCCACTATATGAGGTTAGCAAATGAAGGAGCTACATCTCTGGGTTATCTCATTTGCAGTGGAAGTCCACTAGCCATTGAATGCTCTGAGCGGGTCTCTACCTCCTCTTCTGTTGGCGTTCCTGGTGCGATCCTCGACCTTAGTGTTGCGGGAAAAAGAGTGAGAACCTTTGTTCTGGCTATGCAAAGTTGCATCAATTCTATGCATTGTTGAGGGTCCTGGAGAAACCGCTCCATTTGTTCATGTGCGGATGTCGCATTCTGCCCAGGTGTTGATGTCGGTTCCCTCTGAGGCTCTGGCAGCTCCTATTTTTTTTTTATTTCTACTTCCTGCATTGTGGTTTCTTGTACATCCTCACCCTTGGACGATGAGGAGATTTTCTATTTTCTTTGGGCGTGCAACTCCTCTTCAGTTTGGGCGTCTTTTCGTTGCGCCGAAGGCTCTAACTACTATTCCTGGATGTCTAGATTTAGAACATTCAAATTCATGCTCTGCTCTGGTGCTTTGGGGTCTGGACCAGAAACTTCTGATCTTGTCTTAGGTGACTCTTGGGTTATTTCTAGGATTCCTTTCTCCACTTTCTCTGGTTGATCGAGCTGCATCGGCTCTAGGTTTATGGTTTGGGGTGGACTGGTGGTGATGGGGTTTGGTTATTGGGGTGGTGGTGGTGATGGAGGCTACTCCTTGATGAATGTGGATGTAAATTTTTCAGGCTCTGGGTCATCCTAAATGTCAATGATAGTGTTGGCTCTGACCGTTGAGCGGGTGCAGGGAGTGGCTGATGCAAGGGGTTGTGGGTTCAGAGGTTTGCTCGGAGAGACCCTGGTTCTGGGCCTCTTCACCACTGGTTCGGTCCTGAACACAATGATAAATATCTAGTTAACATCCTCCCTTGACAACATGACATCGGCTGGTAGCTGACGGAGGGCCGATATTTTCTTCCGCTCCAACTTCTGCATCTCTTCTTCCTCCTCAAAGTCTGATTGTGTTGGAGCATCTGGCTTCTGTGACTCTGGACCTAAGCTTGGTATGAATCCTGCTTCTTTGTCTGTATTCTTTAGTAGCTCCGTAGGTAGAATATAATGCATTCCTGACTTGCACTGACTGTTTTTGAATCTTGGCCATCACATGAGTTCCTTGTCAAAGGCCTCTTCATCCAAATAGAACGACAACATCCTTTTGTGGAAATATTCCTTGCTAACATGTTGTGACCAGACAAATGTATGGTTCGAGTTCATGCTGAAGATTTCTTGTATTGTAGTTGAGGAGCTCCTGTGGGATACACAACCTCTGTGTTGCGTCTATTAGACCATTGTACCACTTAGCGAATGTTGCGGCATTGAAGGCTGTATTCTCCGAATCTGGCCTAGACTACCATGGCTCAAACATCTTCTCCATGCACCCCTTGTCTGGTATCATCGACTGTCTTCCCATAGGTGGCCTCCATATGAACATTGCGAATTCCATCAGTAGATATCCATAAGTAAAGGTTCCTCCCTTCTCCTATGCTTCCTCGCATGCCACTAGGAGTTCCTCTAGTAGGGAACTGCACCAATTGAACACAAATCCATTGGCACAAAATTCAGCTACTGATAATGCATCTAGTGTGCATTTTCCCTTATAGTATGATCTCATAAACTTGTTGGCTATGATGTAACAACTAGTCCGGATTGTCTCAGGTAGTATGGGTTTGATTACTTCTGATACAGGCTGAGCTCACATTTCTTTTTGTCATGCTTACCAGGACCCTGGAATCCTTTCGCCATATCCTCTCCTTCGAAGGCTAGTCCAGTAAGTTGCTGGATTTATTTAGCATGGATTGGATACCACTTATCCAACCATATAATTTTGTCATGTACCCTACTTATCAGAAATTTCATGCACCCCACAACCTCACCAGTGGTACCGAAGACTGGTAGGTTTCTCAGGTTCATGATGGCTGAATTGAATAAATTGATGAAGTTTGATTTTGGCACAAATTGCATGCCTCCTAATCCATCTGGAGCCATCTCCCAAAAGAATTCCGTGTTCATATGAGGAAACAAGACTGGATCTGTGAGGTCGAGATCGAGGATCTTAACATGCTCCACCTTCCCTTTGATATCGCCTACGATATCGACTCGGGGGTCATAGGGCTTGTCTAGTACCGCTTCTTTATACATGGCACTTTGGCTTGCTGTGTCTCTTGACATTCCCACTTGTGTGGCAAGATAAGGACTAGGGTTACGACTACGTATTTCACAAAGGTACAAGTTGGTTCTCTCTACTGAATTCGGAAATGGCTATGTTATTTTGGAAACGATGCATTCTCGGGCAAGTTCTCAGGGCCTTATACTTAGCTTAATGGACAAGTTTATCGATAACTACTGTTCATCATGACCGTATGGACGCAACTGGATCTGAGTTGTCTGACGAGATGGTTTAATAGGGTAAATCCTATTGGGTGATTCTGGCATTTACTTATTTGCGTGAGTTGGATAGGGACATGGCCAATTTTAGACCTTTTCGTTTGACGGGTGGGTATCCCGACACAAACTCCGATGGAATATTTGCATAACGTGGCTTTATGGACTAACTAATCTTAGATGTGGTATCAAATGGAAATAAAGGATGTGACTATACTGGGTTTGTGTGGCACATGGACTCAGATCATATTCAGATTCGTCTTCCCTCCGACCACAAAGGTTGTCCCCATCATATTAATGACTATCATTAATGGATTCTCTTATGCTTTGGATCCTACACTGCTGAGTCATTAGTTTTGTATCAAACAACACTTAAACAAAAAATTAACTATGTTTCATGGCGCAACACTGCGCACATCGACTTTATTAACTGAATTTACAAAATTTTTAGAAAACTCAAATCTAACTAATGTACAAGCTCCTTCAGACAACTAGAGAGAAAATATCTCTTTCTCAGTTTTGAGATAGGTAGGGCTTCAGGTGAGTTCCATTCCCCCATATTGGTCACAGCACACCATCCAGTTGCGTGAGTCTGAATGATTTTGAGGGTCGGATTTCTGCAATTATGAATGGTCCCAACCAGTGCATGCGTAGCTTGCTAGGATGCGTCTGGTACTGACTATTTTAGAGTAGCACCTTGTCTCCTTGCGTAAATACCTTAGTCTTAATGTGCCTGTCATGCCAAGATTTTTGTCTTGCATTTTCAACCGACTGATGGAAGTCTTCTAGAAATCTGGTCTCCTCAAGTTCTTGTAACTCCATAAGTCTCTACACAATGGATTCCTCTTCTAACATACATGTGACTTGTGCAATATACAGAGTCGGAGTGATGAATTCTACAGGCAGCACTGCCTCTCTCCCATAAACTAGTTGGAACAATGTGTACATGTGGAGATTCTCCTTGAGTGTCTCAAATGCTTTATCACATTTTGGGGTCCATTGAAATGGTTCAGCCTTTTTTAGTAAGTTTTCAAGAGGTGCATTAATGTTGGCATATCTTCAGATGAACCTGTGATAGTAACCTTTGTGTCCCAATGTGGAGTGCAACTGTTTAGCACTCTTAGGTGGTGGCATATTCACAATGACCGCAACTTTGGCTGGGTCTACCAATACTCCTTCTCAGTAGACTTTGTGGCCCAACAAATTCCCATGTGGTACACAAAAGATACACTTTTTGAGATGCAGAGAGATCCACAACTCTCTGCATCTGTCAAACATTAGCCGCAACAATGCTACATGTTCCTTGAGTAGTATATATATTGTCCAATCATCCATATAGAATTATGTAAATTTGTGAATGAACTCTCTAAAATATGCTATCACAATTCTTGAAAAAACAACAGGGGCGTTCTTTAAGCCAAATGGCATCACATTGTATGCGAAGGATCCCCATTTTGTTATGAAACTGGTTTTCTTGTTTTCCTCTTTAGTGATCCTGACTTGGTGGTATCCTGAAAAATGTGTCTTTGAATGAGTATGCTTCCTTCTCCGCAACCTTTTCTAGTACCTCGTCTGTAAAGGGTGTTAGGAAAGGTTCATGCACATAGGCAGAGTTGAGACTTCTATAGTCTACACAGAATCTAATATCCTCTGTGTCTTTCTTGCTTTAAATAAATATTGAGCTAACCCACTCTACTTCTTCTACTGCAAAAATGAGACCTTCCAACATCTTGTCTATCTCCTTCTTAACCTTCTCTTTTACTCTAGGGTTAAGATGGTATGGTCTATGTCTGACAGGCTTGGATCCTAGTTTAAATTCAATCTTCATTTATCCCATAACTCCTTTGATTCCCTTTAAATATGAAATTTGTTTTGGGAACAAATCCTCATATTCCTGCAACAAACTCTATATTTATTGACTTTGTAAGGGTTGATCTGTGGTCCCTATATTGATTTTGTGCAACAACCGAGTAAGGGTCCTTATATCCCATGATATCAATAACTTCAAAGTCGACCATTGTCTTGACTCCCGCAACATCTATTTCCACATTCTCCAGTCTTCCTATGGGTAAGATACAATATTGGTTTGCCATTCTTAACTGAATTGGGGAATATGTTATCCTAGGTCTTCCTAAGGCTTCCCAGGTCTTCTTAGGTAGAATGTTCACATCAGATCCTAGATCCAACATGACATCCTTAATCTCAAATTCATCTAACTGGGATACTAGTATAAATTCTTTTCTGGTTCGTACTTTTCTTTGCTGCACTCTCTGATTACTCTTCTCAAGAAGATTAGCCCTTATTCTTGCTTCTAGGGGTTCTTCGTTCCCTAAAAATAGGTACAACGCATTGTGAAACTTTTTTGTTAGTTGATCATTCCCCAGAATGTCAGATAATAATTGAAACCAAAGTCAACTACATTTTGAGGTTGCTCAGGTTGTCTTGGCATGGTTACATGGTTTTTGGGTGCAGGGGTGAAGCAGAAACTTGTGCCATCTTAGGATAAACAATAGGTTGTGGGGGTTTCTCTTGCATCTCCGGGATAGGAATATTCTAAAATATTTCTATGGAATATTTAAAGAATAGCTTTTGTTTCAGAGGGTCGTACCTGTCTTCTTTAGGTGCTTCTTTCTGGATTTGAGGTAGAGTATTAGCATCAGCTCATGTCTTCTCTCCTCCTTGAGTAATAATATCAAGGTTGGGAAATTGCCCCTTAATAACCCTCTTGATTTCTGAACTGATGAGGTTAGTTCTTCTTTGTCGTACTCTATCCTCCGATTTTTCAAGTAACTCTGGGCAGTCTTCAGTTGCATGCTCATTGGTTCTGCAATGAGAGTACCATGGCCGCCTTGGATGAAGACAGTCTCTAGCCATGTGACCTTTCTCATCATAGTTATAAAATCTGCTTGGCCCTCTTCCCCCAGTTCTTCCTCCTTGGAAGTCTCCTCTGGCTCCACCTCCTCGAACTCTTCCTGGTCCCTGAGGGTTTTCATTCACCTTGAATGATGTTTAGTCTAACCTGTTTGCAAGTGCATCCAACACTCTACATTGATTGTTAGTGTGTGTGGTAGACATGCAGAAATCATAATGTACTTTATTCAATACTATCAAATATTTCTACATAATGGGGCATTGTCTTGGCTCATGCCCATGGATTCAATAGATTTCACAATACTCAGTTGTTGGTGTTGCTTGGCCTACTGGAAAATAATTATATGGGGTGGGGTTATGGAATGGTAAGTTCATGGACACTTGCGCAACTCCTCCTCTGGGTCCTGGTGGGGGTACCATTGGATTTTGAGGAGGTTCCATTCCCCTTATTCGTGGACATTCATTCACCAGATGACCTTCCATATAACATCCGATGCACCAAACCTGTGGTCGTCCTGGTTTGGGCATCGTCGACTCTTGAATATTTTCTGTAAGTGCTGATATCTTCCCTTGTAGTTGCACCAAATTCACATCTACTGGGGGTCTAGTCATTCTCAGGCTCCCAGGGTATCCTTCCATGGCTTCAATCTTCATCGATTGTTCCAAGGTGTATGTTAGCGTGGCTATCCATTGTTGTGTTAGCAAAATCTGAGTCAGAGGCAACAACCCTTGAATATACCACTCTCTTTGATGTTCTTCATGGATTGGATGTGCCAACCTCCCTATGACATCTTTAAACTTCTGGCTATATTACCAGGATGATTCACCTTCCCACTGCTGGATCTCATGCAACTCATATAGAGCCTGTTGTTTTGACTAGGGTAGTTTGAACTCTGCTATGAACCTTGTCCGTACCTGGCCAAGTGTGAACACTCGACCTTGCATTCCTGGCACTCCCGACTCAATGATATTCATGTACCACTTGAGAGTGAGACCTCTCAAGGTAGTCTGGAACTTGACCAGCTTATTCACATCTGGATTCCCTCTAGATCTCCAGATTTATTCACACACGAACTAGTGCTGCTCAACGTCTTCATATCCCTTACCCAAAAATTCTAGGTATCGGGCAATCGAACCTCCCGCATGGCCAACCATTGTTGATCTTGATGTTCCTATCAATATAAATCCTAACAGTATTGTTTGCGATCTACCAGGGGATCCCAGTATCCTCCCTGTACTTGCACTTCCTGGTTGTGACTGAATAATTAATTGTACTGGAACATAACTAGCATGAGAATGTAGTATCAAGCTTACTGCTTGAATAGAAGACACTTGGGGTATGGGCGATTCGGGGCTGACGCCACTGGCTTCGGGGCAGTTTTCTTTGATCTGTGGGGTCTCATTTTCTTCCACTGGGACGATATCTTCGGTCAGATTCCTGATCTTTCCTGTTATCGGGGCTGAATATTCTCCTTCTTATTCAATATTCATGCCGGCTTCTTCCTCTGTTATGTCTGTACCTTCTCCTTCTTGTCCCACCTCCTGGGGACTTATTTCTCTCTGTGCTTCTTTCTCATTTAATATTTGACTGGCCAGTTGTTCCTATCTTCTCATCTTCTGTAACTCTTCCATCTATCTTTCCTCTCCTTCTCATAATCTGCCTTCTTTCCTCAACTTCTCAGACTGTCTTGTTTCTTTATTGATCTTGCTGTGCCACCACTTCTCAACTATGGCGGCTCTCCTCAAGGCTCAGTCATCTCTTGAGTCCATTTCTTGTTGTTTCACCCCCATTTTTCAAAGAACCCTTCCCCTCTCTCATTCCATGACTCTCACCCCACCTCACCCTACCCCAAGCGAGGGTGTTTACACTGCCATCTCAGTTGGGGACATAGTCAACATCCCCTCTTCCATCAAGAAAACCTTAATCCATAGGGGGATTTCTCTTAACAGCCTTCCCCTTGTGAATTTATTGAAAATTACCTTTGCTCGTGAGAAATATTGGTGGTTCTCAGCTACAAATTCGATGATATATCCTTCTAATGTGGTGTTGACCCAGAAATCAATTGCTCGTGTGACTGGACAATCCAGCCTCTGAAGTGCTACTAGATTTTCGGTGTCCCACGCACAGATCCTCTTGACTCGTCCTTGGAAATCTGGAGCTTCTTGGAGCCTCTTTATCCAATGGAAAAATTCTTCTGGGAATTTAACCCAAAAAATCTCGTACTGGTCACTCGAACTTTCTGAGTAAAATATTGCTTCGTGAGTGTTTTCCACCGATTTTCTCCTCATTTCTGCATCTTTCCATACAAAGGCGCAACCATTTCTTTCCCACCATTGATAAATACTAGATCTATGGATCTGAGGAAGAATTCTCCCTACAGATTCCCTTTTAATGCAGGTCTCGACAATGGAACCATTTTGTTGGCGCAAGTTTGATCAGAACAGGGTCCTTCTCTAGTTACAAACAAAAGGTACCGTGTAGTCTAGAGCACTGGCATTTTCATCTCCTTCGAAGAGAATAAGTCTCACCCGAAGTGATATTGAGACAAATAGATAGGGAAGGGTAGGGAAAAGACGTAAGAGGATCCATAGAGCCTTTAGGACTCATCCCCGATCTTGCGCAAGAGACATAAACATATCTGAAACATATATGTTCAAGAATTGAACCTACTGACGTTAAGAACAAGCATCTAAACACAGAACCATCGAGTAGAAATTATAACCCAGAAAGAAGAACTATAATGCATAATGAAAACACAAAGAGACACATCATATTTGAAAATTTAGGTCCTTCTTCATATTATATTCAAAATCTTTCTTTGATTACAGACTCAGAATTACACAACAGTGCACTGTACAGACTCTTGACTCCGGACTCATGTCGTAGAGCTCCAATTCTCAAAATGATATATCAAATTCTTTACAGACTCAATACTCGAATTGACTCAACTCCCAACAATAAACTTGGATCCAACTCGTAATCAACTTACCAACAACAACAACAATGTCAACAACCAACAACATTGTCAACAACCAACAACATTGTCAAAAACCAACAACACTTATGTTCATCCCTATATATAATTGGGTTGTGTCTTCTATTTTGTCTTCAGTGCTTCCTTGTTCTATTGCAACCGTTTGTTGCTTAGTTGGCATTGCACTGTCCTTCGCAACTAATTTCTGTTTCTCTTTCTTGCTCTGTTGTCCAGCTTCTGTTGAAGCTTGCACAACTCGTGCTCAGTCAAAACTTGCGCAATTTCTTATCCAAAAACAAAGGGCCCAACACTACTTCCATCCAGTTTCCTCTTCTTTCCCCCATCTCTTGTTGAGTGAATAGGAATCATACTGCAGGGTGAGGCACGATGACTTTGGTATGGTTCTTCAGGATGTAAGATTTGAATTGTTTCACTTCCTTGTATACTGCATAAGCCTGCTTGTCTATAGCAGGGTAATTTAGTTTGTCTCCTTGGATATTAGTGATCATGAATGATACCGAGGCCTCATTGTTTTCATCATCCTTCTGAGTCAATACTACAACTAACGATTGGTCGGAGGAAAAAGTATAGAGGAATAAATCTTTGCTAAAATAGGGACTTCACAAGACTGGGGCTTGAGACATTGCAGTCTTAATATTGCTGAACACCCTTTTTCGTTCATCATCCCACTTAAATTCAACATCTTTGCAGATCATTTTTTGTAATGGTTTGATCGTTTCAGCTAAATCAGGGGTGAATTTCCTCACAAAATTGATTTTCCCAAAGAAGGATTGCATAGCCCTTTTGTTGTGGGCTAATGGAAGATGAGATATAGCCCTAATCCAATCTGGGTCTATGGGAATTCCTGCTTGAGATATAATATGACCTAGAAATTTTCCTTTCTCGACACCAAAAATAGTTTTCTTAGGGTTTAAGGATATACCGTATTTCCTACACCTTTCGAAAATCTGGGTTAAGTGTTGGACATGATATTTTTTATTTGAATACACAGTCACGTTGTCCAAATAGACTACTACACACTTGTTGATTAGTCCTAAAAACACTACGTCCATGTCCCTTTGGAAGGTCACCCCTGCATTGATTAATCCAAAGGGCATACATTTATAAGCAGAGGTTCCCCACTTGGTTCGAAAGGTAGTCTTCAAACGGTCTTCCTATGAAACTAGAACCTGGTTGTAACCTAAAAAACCATCCAACAGGGAGAAAATATCAGAGTCAGACATGTTTTGCAAGAGTTTCTCCATTGGTGGGACTGGGTAGTTGTCATTTTCTGAATCTCTATTGAGGTTTCTGAAATCTACACATAGGCGGATCTCCCTAGACTGTTTCCTCATAGGAACCAAATTTTCTACCCATGCAGAGTGTCTAACCTGGAAGATAATATTGTCATATAATAGTTTCTATAACTCCTGACACATGAGAGGATCCAGGGATGGGTGGTACTTCCAGAGCTTCTGTTGGAAGGGTTTCACTCTAAGATTTAACGATATTGTGTGTTGAATGATACGAGTGTCATAAGTTTTCAGATCTCGGTAGGACCATGAAAAGACATCTTGATATTTCCTAAAAAGTTTGAGATAGGCCTTACTTTCCTCTTTAGATACTCTCTTGTCGAGATTTATATTCTTGGGATTTTCCGGGGTTCCTATATTTATAGTTTTGTGCATGGGACAAGAACTCCCCGTCTTTGCATTCTTGACCCTTTGAATCTTTCCCTTAAGTCAAAAAGGTTTTCTAAATTGACTACTCCCTTTGGTATAATGTGAGACCTTGGTTTGTTAGTCGATTGATCTATATGAGGATTAGTTTCTGCTAATTTCTCTTGGAATACTTCATCATCAATAACCAGGTCTTTAAAATTATCCTGATTGGTCAAAAAGTTGATGATTTGTTCATCTCCTTCAAATACCTTCCAATTAGAAATATTGTTGGGCACTGATGGTTTGTAGATTAGATCCACAGTGAATCAGGAGGCTTCATAGTCTTCTAGAGGGGATAACCTTGAGGCAACAGTGGCAAGAGAATCATCGAGAGTGTTCCTTGTTCTGGGGATCGCTGTAATGTTGAAGACTTCAAAACGTTCTATTAGTCTGTGCACTTCCTATTGGCAATTTATAAGGTGGGGAGAGTTTCAATGTATAGTGTTCCTTACTTATCTAACGATGATTTCAAAATCTATGAAAACCTTCAATTATTTAACGTTTAAGTCTATGGATTCCTTTATCCCTTGTACTAGAGCTTCATACTCGACGATGTTGTTTGTGCATTCAAATTCTAGTCTACATGACAGGAAATTTCATTTACCTTTTGGATCAATGAGGATGCACCCTACCCCTGACCCTTCTTGCAATTTATATCCATTGAAGTATAAGGTCCAAACTTGTGGGAAACAACTATCAGATTCCTCTTTCTTATCACTTTCCTCTTTTCCTCCTATTTGTTCCGTGGTTTCTAACACCGATTCCTGACAAAAGAGGGTTTCCTTCGCTGTCGTTGGAAAAATTTCTTGAAAAATTGTTTTGGAGTTTTGAGTAAGAGGGAAATCAGATGAGAGGGGGGAGAAATTCCCAAAATTGGATTCACAGGAATAATTTCCTATCCTGGGGAAATTTGTCGATGAGGATTCGTTAGGGGTTTCTAGGTCGCGGACAATATGTTTTAGGTATCTTTCCCTATCTATTCTGATCATATTCATGTGTCCCTTTAATGGAAGCCAAAGGTGAGCCCAGTTTGTACTAAAGTATTCATTTAACTTCTCAGACCAATCTCGAATCAATAGCAATCCATAAGCTTCTAGGATATCTACTACAATGATGTCAAATGCTTGAACAAATTTTGGGTGAGTCACCATCCTGATCATTACATCTTTGAGTCACTAGCAAATTTGGCTCATTTTGCAATGGCTATTTCGACGTTCTTACGATGTTACATCATGGATATTGTGATGAATCTTGAGTCTCTGAAAAGTCATTTTATGTCATGTGGCAATTGCGACGAACTTGAAGTACCGTTGCAAGAGCGATGACCCAAAGGAATTTGTCACAATTGCGACAAAAAAGAAATATCGTCGCTAATATGACAATATAGGCAACCTAAGTGAAACCAAAATTTCGTCGCAATTGAGACGACCATTACGATGAAAAGTTTCGTTGTCTATATAGCAAATGCGTCGCAACAATCTCAATTTTCGTCGTACTGGCAACGACAACTTTTTTATGTTTATGTAGAAAATATGTCGCAAGAGTTTAAGTTGTCATCGCACTTGCGTCGCAACAATATAAGTTGTCGTCGCCATTGCAACAACAAATTTACGTTGTTTATATGGAAAAATTGTCGCAACAATATAATTTGTCGTCGCAACTGAGATGACAACTTTTGTTGTTTATATGGAAAAAGTGTCACAACAATATATGTTGGTGTCATAATTGCGACGACAACTTTCGTTGTTTATATGAAAAAAGTGTCGTGGCAATATATGTTGTCGTCTCAATTGCGACGACAATTTTTGTTGTTTATATGGAAAAAGCGTCATAGAAATATATGTTGTCACCGCAATTGCCATGACGTTTTTCTTTGTTTATA
Organism: Picea sitchensis; assembly: GCA_010110895.2. Classification (NCBI taxonomy): domain Eukaryota; kingdom Viridiplantae; phylum Streptophyta; class Pinopsida; order Pinales; family Pinaceae; genus Picea; species Picea sitchensis. The sequence continues at coordinate 378,449 of SNQJ01S0007166.1, forward strand.
TGGAAAAAGCGTCGTAGCAATATATGTTGCGTCGCAATTGCGACGACCAATATTTATTTAAAAAAAAATTTAAAAATTATTTTAGGTTGCAATTTTAATATTAATATTACCATATCCTCCAAGTGGAACATGGTTTCTCCTATAATTCCTTGGATAATGGGGATAGGTCTCAATTCCTTGATAATGTGCATGAGAGGATAATAAATCCCTTAGGCTCTAAATGAATATTTCGGGGACCTACAAGGGCCATGGACAAGGCCACAAACCACAAAAACATGCCCTATATAAGATATCATTGTCATTAGAGTGGTATGTGGATGCCATTAGAAGTTTTTATGCATTAGGGATGGGTACTAGAGCCTTGAACATGGTTGGGTCAAAAGTCGAGGGAATTAGGACCTAAGTTAATATTCTTGATCTAATAGGCCATGATCAAGGCCTCAAACTACAACATAGTTCCTTTAAAGTGAATCTTTGTCATATAAGTAGGATATGGGTATAATAATGAG
>SNQJ01S0007166.1:381277-395528 GCA_010110895.2 Picea sitchensis
TTTCACCATGGTGGCCTCATAGCCTAGGTTGGTGGTGGCATCTACACTAGATGGTTGTGGTTCAATGGAAATTTTCTCTTACATGACCAATCTCTTGGACCAATTTTTGTTAAAAGATAAGTCTCATTTTTTTGTTTATGAATGTGCAAAATTACTATTACTCCCAGTCATAAAAGTTTTTATGTGTTATGCATGCTATGTGTCTTTTTGTTTTTTCCGATTTTAAATTTAAGTATACAATGAAATGAAGGAAAAATTCATGACGCAAGAGAAGAAAATGATTTACACCTTTTCAGAAATGTGTTTTGGATTGTGGAGGTGACCACCCTTCAAACCTGCATTTTTCAAAGACATTAAAAGGTTAAATGACTGAATAATAGCTAAACATCTATGACCACCCATATTGCTCAATTATGTCATCGCTCTATGATTTCAATGTTCAACTTGTTACATCCGCATTCTAAATCAAGGTATTTAGCATGTTTATGCATGGAAACAATTCCTCTTTGTATCCCACCTTGTGGAATCACAATACCTTAACATTGAAATCCTTGGGTTCCTGTCCTTGGCTTATTTTTCTGCTCGCAATGATTTGTGGAAGGTTCAACATGATTGTACATATCATAGAGGAATGAATAAGTAGGCTTTGAGGCAATGTTGAGTAGCAACACCATGTCCATGACACAATGAAAAGACACAATGAAAAGAATGGTAATGATCTTTGTCATGTGAGACACAATGAAACATGTCACAATACTTTCAAAGTTGCATATATCATGTCACAAGATTTTGGAAGTTGCATCATTAAGAGAAGCTGAAATTATCATTAAGTGTATAACAAAATTACATTCACAGATATATACAAGCCATACAAATAGCCTTGTGTATATTATCAGCTATATAATGTACATCTAACTGTCTTATAAAATTATTACATGACATCATGAATTTATTTTAGTCTTCTTTTTTGCTTTCCAGTTCTTAAGCAAATCATCAATGTCCATGTCTTCGTTTACTGGGTGCTCTTCAATAGATGATGTTGTTTCAGTCCTTTCACACCGAGTATGTCTGGTCTTGTACTCATGGCGTGGATGCTACTGTGAGGGGCCATCACCTAAAAAAATAGAAGATATTAAATTTATATGGCCAATTTTTAAATATCATTGAAGTAGTTCATTAATATTAAAAAAAAACTCTGTAATGTAATTATTTACCTAGTCCTCTAGTCGGCACCATTGGAATGGTTGCTGGCCTGTTCACCTGATCTTCAAGTTGAGGATGATCTTCTATGAAATTCTCTGCCATTGAAATGTAAAAATTTATAAGTACAAAATTATTAAGTATATGATTAATATATAGACATTTTACCGTTGTGGGCCTCAGTCACAGGAACATCTTGGGGTTGCACCTCACTGGGATGGGGTTGTTGGGGAGCACCATGATCTTCTAGCTGCATTTCACTATTGAAGATGTGTTGTTCAATACTAATGGTTTCGTTGATCGTGCTGCTCCCCTGATTAAAAAAAAGTAAGACATTAAATTATGGACGATATCAAGCATTTACGTATTTTATAAGTGACGAAGGGTTAATGTGGACTGATTTTTATTTACCTTATCCCGCAAATTGGATATTGGGGTCTGCCCCATGCTTTTCCTATGATCAACCACGGATTTATAACCATACTTGTAACCAAGTTGGAGGTCTTCCTTCGTGGTTTATTTCTGAAGTCCTCGCCCTACATTGCATAAGGGTATGGTTTTTTAATGTTTTTCGCTGCAATTACCTTAAAGTTGTCAGGTAATACAAATAATATTCTTAAGCTGTTTGGGTACTTACGATTCGTGAATGTAACCTCGAGTAGTTTCCCTCGCCTAGCTTGTGTTGGCCATGTTTGGAAATCCTTGCTTTGGTTGCCTTCGAAGTGTCAGGCAACCTATCATCAAAATTTTCAAGTATGTTATATATAACCACACTTTTATTTAGATCTAAAGAAAAATAAAGCTATTATTGAATTCAAAAATTTGTAATTTACCTTGGTGTACCAGTTATTTGTTCTCCTGATTTTTTCAAAATCTTCTCTTTTGCATCATCAATGATCACCTTCCACTCCCTCTCTGGAATTGAGGGAGGACGCTCATACCTAGGATTGATTGCCAAGCTTCGTCTATAAACATCCTGGGTATATTTTAAATATTCACCCGCTGCAGATGTGACCGCTTTTGTATTGAACGTGTCTACACCAAAGAGGCCTTCAAGATAATCCATAAGTTCATTTTTGAGGTTGGAATTATGGCAATTCCACCTCATGCGTAAGGTTGCCCCAAAAATAGACAAGGCCTTGCTCTCTAGGTGCCTATAAAAAAGGTCATTTCCTACACACAAAAAGATATGATAATTAATTTAAAATTAATAATCTAAATGATTTCTGTATGAGGAAAACATTAAACAATTAAAATATGAATTAAAACTACATGGGAGTCTTGATTGTTTTAATGGAAGTCCATTATCGTCGACCAAAAATGTGCATGGAAGGGTCCCTGTGCTTGTCACATGTCTAGCTCTAGGAAATGAAACCATCTCAACCAAATCACTATGATCCTCATCTCTGCCAGCCTCTCTAGACTCTGATCGAGGTGTGGATGCCTGGCGGTGCATGTCATGGCTCCTATCTAAATTAGGTGTGGAATATGGAGAAGTAAATAATGCTCTAGCAGCTGTATGACTGCCTGCATCATGATTCTGTAGCGTCTCTGTAGCACCACTACTACCAGCCCTGGGTTGAACAGGCTCCAAATATTCCTTTATAAAAAAGAAATGTTTTTTCGTGAGATAATGTAAAAGTTAAAGAACAAAGTATCATAATTGAACATATGAGTGCATTAAAAAACAAAAAACAAAATTATGGTTATTACCTTATATGTGTTAAGTTGTGACATAAGGAGCTTGATCCTTTCTTTGACGTCCAAAGTTTGTTATGGACGATCTAACAAGATAAATAGTTCCTTGTTAGCTTTAATGATTTTTTTTTTTAATGAGAGAATCGGATCAGCGCAAGAATAAAACCCCTCCTCATTGGTGGAATCATGATCCACATGGCCTGCTGACTACATATAATTTCAACAAAAACAATTTTATTTCAATAAAATGATATAAGCAAATAATAATAACAACGTAAAATGAAAGTGGAAATTGATAATCATTTACATGTTCCACGACTGTCCCTTTTCCACGATCATCCTGCCACATTATAATATAATTAGAACCCCCAAATATTTAAAAAAATGTTAATGATAACAAAAAAACAATGTTAAAGATAATATTTACAACAATGTTAAAGATAATAAAAAAATATAATGCAATAAGTAGAGGTTTCTTAAAGAGGTGTTGCATAAGAACCTGCACACTATTAGTCAATGTTTCTATTCGATTCAAATGGTAATCCACTAATAACTCTTCCCTGAGAGCTATCTTTTTTATTGCACATAGGACTACTCGATTCTCTTGACGTCCCTCAAATATGCAATTCGGTTGTTTGTTTGTTGTCTTGGGTCATGTGATGTTTATAAACCCTGAGATATTGTCAAAATCTTTAGGCCTTCCATCAATATAGATATTCGCTCCCTTATTTTTATCCTTGTTTATTAGTTGTATATAATTTGCGGCAAGTGAATATCTCCACATACTTAACATGTATTGGACTAGCCACATCCAATCGTTATAATTGTAACACGGTCCGACATAGTCCATCAATTCAGTTACTGTATTGTATTTTACAATTATTCCATCCATGGAAAATAACCCCAAACCATGCAGAGAGGATGGTGCAATGCGATATGTCCTATTGTTGACAATGAAGTCAACATCTATAGGAGGTAGTTCCTTAGGTACCCATTGCTTCACCAGATGCTTATACCTGAGTGGAACATCTATGTCTCCTATGCTCTCATCATCATAAGAGNATAATAAAAAAATATAATGCAATAAGTAGAGGTTTCTTAAAGAGGTGTTGCATAAGAACCTGCACACTATTAGTCAATGTTTCTATTCGATTCAAATGGTAATCCACTAATAACTCTTCCCTGAGAGCTATCTTTTTTATTGCACATAGGACTACTCGATTCTCTTGACGTCCCTCAAATATGCAATTCGGTTGTTTGTTTGTTGTCTTGGGTCATGTGATGTTTATAAACCCTGAGATATTGTCAAAATCTTTAGGCCTTCCATCAATATAGATATTCGCTCCCTTATTTTTATCCTTGTTTATTAGTTGTATATAATTTGCGGCAAGTGAATATCTCCACATACTTAACATGTATTGGACTAGCCACATCCAATCGTTATAATTGTAACACGGTCCGACATAGTCCATCAATTCAGTTACTGTATTGTATTTTACAATTATTCCATCCATGGAAAATAACCCCAAACCATGCAGAGAGGATGGTGCAATGCGATATGTCCTATTGTTGACAATGAAGTCAACATCTATAGGAGGTAGTTCCTTAGGTACCCATTGCTTCACCAGATGCTTATACCTGAGTGGAACATCTATGTCTCCTATGCTCTCATCATCATAAGAGAATTATCCTCCTTTGACAAGAAAAAATTTCATGCGTCTACAAAATTTTATTCTGACTTTTTCACCTCCGGTCCTTGTTTTCTTATCATATCTACTAGATGTAGTCGCATTTCCGACCTCTATTTGTCCTAATATTTCCTCACTCGATGAAGAAATATATGACAGGTACCTGTTTGGTTGTACCTTCAATTGCATGTGCACGTGTTGTTAGTTAGTAGTCCATCATCATATTCATAGTTCTAAATAAAAATTCTATATCTTTAGTTTTGGATGCACAATTAGACTAGGGCGCAATCACCAATATTAGTGGTCAACCACCTAATTTAATGTGATATCCCTCTTGATTTTGGACATATTAAGGACATATTAAAAATGTGAAAACACTACGGACATGATAAATTTATCATATGGACCTAAGGAAATTGCCACGTCATTATGATGATGTCAACATGGTTCAAAAATTGCCATGTCATTAAGTGACTCACGACTCTTTTGCATATAATATATACAAAGGGATATATATGTCTATGTATACCATCAAATATCCACGATGTAGGGGACCTCCACATCAACAACTTTGGGACCAATTAAAATATGCCACATATACAAGGGAGACAAAGAAGGGGGTTGGTTTGTATAATAGGGAAAATAAAAAAGACATGTGGCAGGCTCAGAAATTTCCATGTCATTATGATGATTTCAACATGGTTGGCTCATTAAACACAAGGTCTAATTAAATTCCACCACATGGAAATGAAACATCAACATGAATGAAGTTGGAAGGACTAGTGGTGGCTCTAGAGTGTGCCACATGGGACCACTACACATTTTTAAAGCTAAGTTAGAAGACACCCTTATCAAAAAAATTCCAAGTATTTTGGAGAATTGGACTCAAACAAGATTTCACTAGGCTCTAATAATACTTTAGATCCATAGGAATTGAGCAAATTTGTCATTTCAAATATCTCCAATGCAAGAACTTTCTTAGAAACATAGTACCTAGACTTAAGCCTAATGCATAATATTTTAGGTTTGGATGCCTTGGTGGGCCTGGGGTTCCATGGCTTAAGTTCATTAGACACTTGACACTTGCTAGAAGCATGTTGCATCAGATTTTTGCGTGCATGAGGAATAGGGAAACCAAGAGAATTTAAGGATACAATGAGTTGTTATGAGAAAGAGTCCAAGATCTCAAAATATCAATATAATGACACATGGAATAATCATGTACGTACAAGGGGATTAAAGAACATAAGATTGAGAGAACATCAAGTGATGACATTAATACAACCACATCCACTCTCATGTTTCTCCATGGTAGGATGCATCAATTCCACAAAGGTACGAGTCTATGATAGTTGGATATGATGTGGACTAATGATTAAATGTCTAACGAGATTTGTCTCGAGAATCCTTATAGGATCCATGTCTTGTGTTCTAACACCTCCCATATAACAAGATCCATGTCTCATGTACTAACACCTCCCATATAACAATATCTATGCATATTTGATATGGATAGAGGAGAAAAGTAGTGAGGGAGCGACCCAATTCCATGACTCCTAGTAGAACCAATGGAACCTCCCTCTAATCTTATAATAAATGGGACATATAAATATGAGGTTCTCTTGCATCCGACTCAATATCTTGCAATTGACGCAATTGACAAATCCTCTCTAACAAGGAATGTGATGATTTACCCAATTGGGAGTTGGTGAGAGAAAACCCTAAACTTGCCAAGGGAAATCCTAAGAATATGCATCCAATGTCTTTGAGTATCAGAAAATTTGACTATAAGTTCATCCTTCAGTTGCATGAAGTTCTTGAAGTAGGACGCCATCTTAGGGTTGAGTCCCTTAGGGGGTCTTCAATTGACCTAGATGTATTTTTTATGGATATCCTCTCTAATCACCTTGTTTAAGGATCTAGAATGTGACCGGTGGGATCCAAGGAGTGTCTATAAGGGGGGAGACAATCAATAGGGATGCCAAAAAACTGAAATAACAAAGAGACCTTAGAGGACCAAATTGCCTCATCCTAGAGGGGATTGTAGAGGCAATCTCTTTTGATGAATAAAGATCCAATAAGGGGTATATCTCCTTCCATGTGGTCGAGTCTCCTAAATTTTGAATCCTATGGAGGAAGGAGACAAGTGTGGGAATAGTTTTGAGGCACAATGGATGGGCCTTGTTGCCACTCAAACTCTCTCCTAGAATGAAAAGTCCTAACCCCAATGGGAGATCCTAGAGGAAAATCTTAGGAAAGCCACCCACTGTCACTTTGGTGGCCTTGCTCAACTCTTTAGACTATTGGAAGGGTATCCTAGTCAAGGGGGGAATCCCTAAAGGTCAAGCTAAGCTATGTTGTTGAGTAAGAAAGAGAAGATCTCTAACTTGTCTTAACTAAGACTTGGGCAACTTGACAGTACCCTCTCTCAAGGTAAAAAGGGAAACTTAAGTGTGTATGAACAATGGATTAAATTACCAATTGTAAACAAGCTCAAAATGTTTTTAAATTAGACAAGTGCTCATTCAATATTATGATTTGGAAATTGAAAATGAAATATTGCTGCTCAATGCTTCATATACCATGAAATGCTATCAGGATGTGAAACATGCTTCCAATTGTAAAATGAAACAATGAATTTAAAGCATTACATCATCTATTCATCATATCATTAACATCAAGAGTCAAGAGTATTATTACCATCATCTGTGGATCATATGTCAAGAATCATGTGTAATAGTAAGCCAAGGAAAGACTACAGGTACTGTTGTTATTATTAAAGAAGTGTGAAGACAATAGATTTATTAAGTGAGCAACGTTTCACTATTCATTGTGAGAAATGGTTGTGTCATTCAACAATGATCATTAATGCATTTAACCATGAGAACAGATATCCAAAGTGAGCAATCAGTTAGTGTTTTCTTAAAAACATTCATAACATGTTACCACAAGTTTGTTATCATGAGAAGACCAACATTAGATTATCCCAAAATAGCAATGTAACACCTTTACTTGAAACAATTTGTCCAAGAAAGTGTATACTGTGTGAAAACAATATCTCAACAATGAAATGTTCTCTCAAATATTCAAGTGCATGTGGAAGTTCCAACAAATTATGACCATAAGGATAGACCATCCACAATGTGACAAGTGAGAAGTAAAAGGAATGTAAGTGCTGGCATTAATGTCAAGAAACCATGTACTGTATAAACTGTGTATTAGTATGCACCAGCAATGAACAATTTTAACATTTCAAAGATGTTTAGATATGTGTGTCATAAAACAAGTGTTGAGAACCTAGTATTCAAGAGTTATTATGGCACAAGAGTGGTGTCCTATCAAGATCCAAATCACATTTTTGAAGTTTCCTGTGTAAGCTAACAGTGTTGCCAATGAAAACCAAGGCTGGAAATGCATGAATATTGTACTCAAACACTAAATTGCTCCATCAGATAATGCATCGATATTCTACGGGAGAGAGTTGAGATTATGTAGAAATGCAAACGTTGCAATTCAACTAAGAGTATCACCATGTATTGAACATAAAAACAAGTAAACCCTACTCAGATTTAGGATATGCAATAGTTATGTTTGGCCTAGCATTTCATCAAACGATGCACTTGCGTGTTTGTGTGAAATGATTATATTATATCAGATCTAATAAAAACCACACAACCTGCAAACTAGTAACAAGGAATCCTCAAACCAGTCCCAAAGAGAGGAGACATAAGCATTGTTGATATTATGGTATATTTTGGAGGTATGAACCTCTATTTTGACCTTTGAAAAGATTAGAATGTTCCGGAAGGAAGCAAAGAAATGAAGGAAACCCTAGACGAGATGTCGGTTGAATATATATAATTAATATGAATTAATTAGTACCCAGAGAGAAGTCGGCCTAGGAAAATATGCCAGGAATACTATAAATACAGGGTGCCAGTCTCTCATTTGACACACTCTCAGAATCAAAGAAAGCCATTTTATGCGCACTGCAGTCTAGCAGTCTTGTGCGCAAGTCTCGGGGAAGGTGCTGCGCCAGTTTTGGGTGAGACTATTTGATTAACTTGGTTACTTCTTGCTTGGTGCATTAGCCTTGCTTGGCTATTGTATTTCTACCAAGATTATTCTCTCTATCATGTTTATCCATGGTAGGATGCATCAAGTCCATAAAGGTATGAGTCTATGATAGTTGGATATGATGTGGACTAATGATTAAATGTCATGTGGCAAAACTATTGTGTCAAGCAAGATAAATATGATCAGTCAAGGAGCACTCATTAAATGTTGGAAAAAAATCTAATGACGACTAGTAGATGAGAATAAGGACCTCCTAACATGATGGAGTAAAGATTCTTGGCAAGATCAAAATAAATTATGGGGTTGGATAGAGCATATCTGAAGATCAATAAATTGTCAAAGATCTTGTGAAAATAAGGGATATGGGGCATGGTTGTTTTGATTGATGGGTTCTCTTTCAAATAATTCAAAACTTCAAATTGTCTTTCAAATTATGATGATGCACCCCCTATTCTAGAATAAGAATTGTGCCCAGATTCTGTGAATGAAAACTCCTTAAAGTTTGTCAACCAGTCAGGGGTAGAATATAGGTATGATAGTTCCCTTGATGGATCATCAACATATGAACTTTGCATTAATATTTTTATGATCATTAAGGCATTAACATAATTGAGGCGCCTAACCTCCCAATAGAACTGATCTTTGTCCATGAATAGAGGCATTTTTCAAAATGTTGTGTTATTTTTTAAGGGAATTCAAATGCATAAAATCAGTAGGCTTGTGACAAAATTAATGAAGTGAAATTGGAACATAATTCTGAGAATGAAAGGGAAAGAAGTTGGCAAGATAAAAATTAATCAGATTTAGGAGAAAACCATTCTCAAGCCACAACTCATTTCATGAACATAGATAGGGAATAATATGAATAGTGCACTGATATCTTCAATCCCATATCCATGAAGGAACATGTTAGTAATCAACTTGGGTATGATGTTGCTTCGAGAACCTTGGATATAATTGTTTTCCATGAAAATCAACTAGTAAATATGGAAAAACATTGATAAACTCCAAATGATTCTCATGTCTTCTTCCCTTTTCATTTTATAGAAAAATTGAGGAACCTGTTGATTCTTCAAAATTTTGTGTGGGAATACATATTCCCAAATGGCCATGGTGGAAGGATAGGAAGCAATTTGGGATGTTCTAGAATGGGTGATAGCAAAATTTGAAATAAATTTTCCATTGGAAACAAGACTACTTACTTTTCTCTTCATGTTTTGACTTCTATCTTTCTTCAAAAACCAAACTTACAACAACAACTAGAATGTGTTTTGAATTTGGGTCATGGAGGCGACACTTCAACAAAATTTGAGATTGAAGTTTACATGGAATTTTTGAATGATTTGTCATTGGATAAACATGCTAGAGTTGTTGGCAATGAATATGAGGATATTTTGGAAGAAAGAGAAGGTTTGGGATTTAGAATGAAAATTTTAGAAGGTTTGGGAGATATGGGACTGATAATTGCCTCTACCAAAGCACCCCCTATGGTTTCATTTTCTAGGTGAAAACCTCCACTATACTTTCTTGCCTCACACAACAGAGGAACAACACCTGTAGCGGTTAATTTTGCAATGCTTTCTGAGCTAAAGAAGTGTACATGACCATTTGTGAAAATTGGAAGGAGGAAATATTATCCCGAGCCTTTGGTTTATACACTTTCCTTTCTTCTTTACATAGACTAGAGCTTGGTAAAAAAAAATTGATTGAGCTGCTTAATATCCATTACATTGAAAACCATGATAATTCACTAGGGACTATCTACAAAATAAATTTATGAATACAAAGACCATGTACTGTGTTCCCAAGGTACCAAATCTTTTTTTGATCATGAAGAAGATGATTGAGATGCATTCCTTTACATCTCCATGCCAGATCCTAACATTTTAGTAAATCAAGGATGTAATGGTACATACATTTATGAAATTTTAGATGGAATAGATTTTTGAAGATAATCCTCAGTGCTCTCAGTTTATGCATTCAATCGAGGAAGAGGTTTGTCATCTAAAAGTTGAATAAATGAAAAATATGGAGCCATCACATGGCCTCAATGTTGACAGGGAAATCTGATGTATCTCATTTAATTTAGAGAGTGGGACTTCCTTCATATTTTTTGTTGGTGACCCTATTTATGAGATTTACTGGGAATATTGCAGCCAAACATAGCCACACTTCAAACGTGACTTATTTTCATTTTCGCAAACCATTATTGTTGTTTAAACATGGGAGAATAAAGGCTTGGAAAATGACATGGTTTTATCCACATATGGTACTAATTCACCTAAGGGAAGCCTTGTTTCCCAACAACGAGATCCTAAGATGAAGAAAACTCCATTTCCTAGTACTTATGTTGATATAACCACTAGCAATGACTGGATATTTACCTCTTTCAATTATCTGAATTTTTCTTAAAAGACAAAACAACCAAAGCATTCATGGACTATTAAAATAATTATTGTTTTTAGGCATTCAAATTCCACTTTAAAAGAAGACATTCAAAGTAATATTTCATGTGGAATAGATAACAAAGGACCTAAACCAAATGATGAAGGTTTTGAAAATTAATATGATGAGTTTAGTGATGAATTGTTGATTAAGAAAGTGGATAGAGGCTATGAGAACGTTGCAGGTGAAGGAGCAACTGGAAATGTAGTTTTGGATGCACAAAATTTGTTCCCACAAATTTCAAATTCCTCTCATAAACTTCACAATAATCTATGCACTCTGAAAAGAATATGGATTCAATATACATTGACTATCATTGCAAGGAGTCTGAGGTAGAATGTTAGATCAAACTTTGTAATTTTTCACTTGTATCCAAAATCGTACAATCTGCCAAGTCTAGGGGTGTTGATCTATTAATGCTCTTAGAGATGATTTTGTGACTAATATTCTTTTCAACCTAATACTATTCTCACAATGACAATGATGCCAATGTTAAAACTAGGGTTTTAACTACATTTCACAAAGGATTACCGATTTTAGAGAGACATTTTTAGCAGGCAAGAGGAGAGACATTACCAAGTTCCGCGACATCTCCACAGGTTTTTCCGGATAGGGATCCTTTGCCTCTGTCGATGTCCAATAAAAATCCTAGACCCTTGAATATCTACACTTCTCTACCTCTGTCAGATGGGGTTTTTCTCCTCTGCCTCTATCGAATAGAGTTTTTCTCCTCGGACGCCCACGAACACGATGTATGGTCGTGAATCAGGATTGGTTTTTCTCCTCGGACGCCCACGAACACGATGTATGGTCGTGAATCAGGATTGGTTTTTCTCCTCGGATGCCCAATTTATCCTCGGACATGGGTTTGGTTTTTCTCCTCGGACGTTGGATTGGTTTTTCTCCTCCTCAGACGGGGTTTTTCGTAGCTAGTAGATGGTCGAAGGCCAATTTGTTTTTGTAATGAATGGGTGTGGGAGGATTAGTTTGGCATTTGTATTTTTTTTTGTTTTTTTTTTAATGTTTTATTATTAATTTTTTTAATTTAATTAATATATGTTTTAATTAAATTCATCATAATATAATGGATTATATTATGAATTATAGGATAGGAATTAAGGTGATAGGTACTAGGGATTGCATGGATTAATAATTGGAGAATATGGGGTTTAGGGGTTAGGGGGTTATAATGGTTGGGGGAGTAAGMARTTATAGGTGTTAAGGTTCAKGGGTTATATTAGGRTTTATAAGAGTTAAAGGATATAAGGGCTAGGAGTAAGGGCATATATTAGTTAGGGTTACATGGGTTGGGATTATAAATCTTAGAGGTTAAGGCTATATCAATGTTTATAAGATTTAGGGGATATAGGGGTTGGGATAAGGCTCAAATGTTATTGTTAAAGGTGCTAGTGGTAATATTATGGTCTATAAATATTGGTGGATGTGGGTTATAAGGGTTGCATGTCAAGGGTTATATGGGTTATTTTGATTATAAGGTTTAGGGGTTATAGATTCATAAGTGTTAGGGTTGATAACTTATGGATGATGGGTTATAGGAGTAAAATGTTCATATGGTCTATAAGGTGAGGAGTTAGGGACTATAATTTTGGGGTTTAGGGGCATGGGATTATAAGTTTTATAAATTATATGAGTTAGGGGCTATAGTGGTTAATTGTTAGCAACTAGGTAATCTAGAATTTAGTGGTTATATGTGTTAGGTATTACATTACGTGTTAGGGGGGATACAAGTTATAGTAAATATTTATAGGGACTAAGAATTTGGGGTTATAGGAGTTAAGGATTGATAATGGTTATATGAATTAGTGATTATAGGGGTTATAGGGTTCAAAAGTTTAGTATTAAGTGTTATAGGGGTTTGGGGATACATGTGTCAATGATTGTTGGGTTTAGAAATTTTGCAAGTTTGGGGATGGGGGTATTAGAGGTTATAGGTGTTATATTTTATTAGGTTAGTAAGGGATTATAATGAGTATGGGTTATATCATTTAGGAATACAAGTTATAAGGATTGCATGGGTTAATAGGTGTTATATATTATGAAGGTTGGTGTTGATAAGTTAAAGCGATAAAGGTATATGTGTTATTGTTGTTAGGGGTAATGGGTTATAAGGGTTCATAATGATAAGGATTATAGGATTTGGGGATGATTGAGGTTAGTTTTAAAGTGGGTTAAGGTTGGTAGTGATAGGTCAAAGGGGTGAAGGGTATATATGTTATAGGTGTTAAGGATAAGGGGTTATAACAATTAAGATAGATAAACGTTATATGCTTTAGGGGTGATAAGGGTTAGGGTTAATATAGGTTAAAAATTGTAGTGGTTAAAATGTATAGAGTTTATGGGTTACGAATTATATGTTATAGGGATTACATGATATATGAGTTATATGGATTATGGGTTAGGGGTTATGGAGGTAAGGGATATATGGGTTAGGGGTTATACAAGTTTGGGGTCTTAAGGATTATGCAAGTTTTGGGTTTAGGGGTTATGGTTTAGAGGTTAGTTGTTAACATAGATACAATTTAGGGGTTACCACAGCTAGGATTTATATGATTCAGGGGTGACATGAGTTATAAGGGTAAGAAATTATAAAGGTTAGGTGATAGGTTATAAGGTTCAATATTATATGAATTATGGGGATTAGGGGTGATAAGGTTATCAAGGTAAGGAATTATGAGGTTTAAGGGTGATAGGTTGTCAGGGTGAATGTTACACTCATTAAGGGGTTGTGGGGTTATATTTGTTAGGGTTTACAAGTGTTGGGGCAAGGGGTTATACGAGTTAGTCATCCTATCTATTAGGTGTAGAGTTTATAAAGTTTGAGGGTTATAGAGTTTAGGGGTTATTAATAATAAGGGTTATATGGGTTAAGAGTCGTAGGGTTTAAGGATTAGGATATAAGAGTTCAAGGATATATTAGGAATGATAAGTGTTTGGGGGTAGTGGTTGAGGGTTATAATGTTTATGGATTAACTTTTATAGGTGTTATAAGTTTTAGGGATTAGGAGTTGTAGTGGTTATGTATTATATTATGGGTTATAATGTACTGTGGAAGTGGTTATTTTTGTTGGGATTCATATGGGTTAGGAATGAGATGGGTTATAGGGTTATGGATCAAAGGGTAT
>SNQJ01S0007166.1:407473-425834 GCA_010110895.2 Picea sitchensis
ATTAGTGTATACTATAACAAACATTCAAACAATATATATACATATATATAATTTTATATAAAATTGACAAAATAAAAAACGATAATGAATATATAGCTAATTATCATGGGACGATATTCATTCGATCCGCCATCAATGTGACCCTATTTCCTACAATGTTTTGTAGTTGTTGCTATTAAAATTCTTACGGGACATCTGAGGCAACATTTTTTACAAGGGCAATAACATCTACCATCACCCTTTTCACCCACTTTACTTTTTTCCCCACCTCTAACAACATTCTGTGAGATTTTTCTCCACAAAAATACCCTTTTGGAACCGTCGTTGTTATAGCAAGATTGTTGCAACATATTTAAATCGTCAAATATTTATAGGCCAATTTTAGGTTACTATCGTTGAAATTGCGACAATAGTGACCTAAAAATATTTTTTTTTCCACCTATTTATTTTAGGTCATTTTCAACGGTAAATTTTAACTAAATTATTATGGTCAAAGTTCGTCACAAGAGCGACGGACAATCTAAAGTCGACGCTCTTGAGATGAACATTGACCATAATAATTTAGTCAAACTGTAGGCATCGAGATTGCGACGAATACGGGGTAGATTTATAAAAAATGAACTTTTTCTCTTGCATGTTGCGACGAAAGAGTACTTTCATCACAAGTGGTCGTCACAAATTTTTCAATATGTAGTAGTGAGTTCCCCCATAACCTTTACCTGGGTTCTATCTAGTTGTATCACATGTTTATCACTTTTGAGAGGGACTGCATTTAATTTCTTGCATATAGACAATGGCATAACATTATAGGATGCTCCTGAGTCAACTAAACACTTATGGAGGTTTTTTTTGAAGACTTCAAATGTCAAAAGTCACAGAGGGACAAAAGGATTTCCCTTCTTATCTTCAGAGCATGCGTTCATAGTTGGTTTATTTCTTAGATCTCTGTGAGTTATATTTTCTCCTTGGTCAATGCTTGTTGTAGGATTTTCTATTGATTTCAATGATTGTAACAAAAAGTCCTTTTGCTGAGGGATTCTACATATGTCCATGACCGATATATTTGCCTTCAAATTTTTCAAATATTCTACTATGTTGTAGTCTATCTTGGGTGATTCTCATGTATGGATGTTTATAGGATTTATTCGGGGGACAAAAGGTGCTTTCAGGTGATCAAGAGTTGGTTTTCCTCTCGAATTTTGGGCTGTAGTAAGTTCATTTGAGATAGGTTGACCCCTACTTCATGTTTGCACAACCAAGACTTCTGTGAATGGTTCTCGAACCTCAAATAGGTCATAGGAAGGCATTGGTAGGTCAGGGTCCCATAAAAACATGGTTATTTATTCTGGTGGATCAACTGCTTCCTAATCAACAATATTCATAACTGAGCTACTTATTGTTTGGTTAGGGAAACCTCATCTAGAAACCGGTTGGTCATCAAATTCATGGCATGCACCCATTGTGGGTAGTCTCTTTCAAAGTGTTTCTCTTGGTGATAAGTACAAAAAGATTCAGATGTTACATTTCTCATATTGATGTTTAATTTGGTTGGGGGGGTTCAATTTCTTTGAAAGGTGGATTTATTTAAAAAGGGGTTTATATGGCCTCTGGCCTTGGTTTCCTTCCCTTGCACTTCTTTTCATTTCTATGATTTTGTTTGAAAACTTATTAAGCATGCATTGTAGGTCTTCTATGTCTCCACTTCCCTTTTTGGGACCTTGTTCTGTTTGTTTTCCTGAGGATCTAGTCAACATGAGTCCTCTGCTGGGAGCTGGAGGTTGAAATTACTTCTTAACTAATGAGACCTGGCCTTCTTTACATCCCTTCATTTGGAACTCTATTGTTTTGACTTCTTCAAAATTCTCAGCTAAGGTTGTTTTGACATCCCTCTTCATAAACATGGAAATAGAAGATGGGAGAGCATTAGCATACACTTCGATTTGCAACTCCTTAGTGGGTTTAGCTTCAGGTTGAATTTTTTTTAGGATAATGGGGAACCGTTGATGAGAGTCTTTAACCTTCTCCTTTGAACTCATGGTGGTGGCGAACAACTCATCCATCAAAGCTCCCGTAGTGGTCTCTTCTGCAAATTTATCTAGAAAATCCTTTTGAAACTTTGTCCAACTAGTTATGGATCCTACAAGTAAGTTAAAATACCACGTGGAGGCCAAATTCTCAAAAGTATAGGGGAAAATCCTGCATACTACGTCTTCATGTTGGACATTCATTAGTTTGATAGCTAGTATGAATTTTTTGATATGGTCTTCAGGAAATCCTGGGGTTTCAGGGCCAAATTTAGGGAGTAACTTTTTTGGATGTCGAGGAAGGTTATTTACTCGTCCAGGGATGTCCAAAGAATATCTGGTCAACCAAGGTTGATTATTCTGAGGTGGGTTTCCCCTTTATTCATTATGATCATTGTTATCTTCCATGTTGTTCGATCCTGAAACTGAGCGTTCTGAGTTAAACCCTTCCTCGTCGGAAAAATTATGGGGCTCTGAGTAGTTGTCGGCTAGTGTTTTGGGGATTATATTAAGAGGATGTTCAATTTTGGTGAGGGAAAAATATATCATGTATTCTATTGTTCGCACAAAAACCTGGTCGGGGGTATCGACCACTGATCTTCTTTCTCGTTTTCTACGATGAAGTAACAGATCTAAGGGCAGTGCTCCGATTTGTCGGGCATACACTCTTATGATTCTTATGAACTGGTTCAACTCTTCATGAGAAAGAGAGTAAGGTATTTCGGGGAATATATTTTCTTCCTCTTGCTGGGGTGAGTTACTCATCTCAGGAGTACTCAATGTGTGTGGGATATCTTGGGAATGACTAGCCATGCACGTGGATTTTTTTGAATCTACAGGCTGTGTGAAATATTATGTCAACAATATTGTCATGCATTCATTCTTTAGGCCCTCCTTCTAGCGCCAATTTTGTTGAGGGGTCCTAAATCCATGTAACTCAATAGTAGGAACCAAACCCGCCACCGAGGCCCAATTAGACTCTGCAATGTTTAATGGTGGAATGGTTCTCCATATCTTGTGATCTAGCCAATTAATCGATTGGATTTACGTAATGATTGACGAGATGTCTTCTTGTGAAATCTCCGCCTTCACTTTGAACGTTCTCTTTTTGTATTTTATCTTATAGGTGGGACCGATACAAGGTGAATGCTGGAATAAACCAGCTTTGTAACAAAGGGGAAAGGACTTAACTATTGAAGAAGGATGAGCTTGGGATAACCCTCATACTCAGGCATGCAGACCATGATTCTTACACCTACGACAAGCCTAGTAATAATACATTAAAATGATGGTGTTCCAATTATGGACTGAGATATGATTATCGGAAGAAAACATACATGCAATAAACGATGGCAAGAAAAATAATTTTCTCAACTCTAATCATCAATCACATATTAACACAATGATTTATTGTTCATCATTAGAGACAAGAACTATACAAATATTGAATTAGATAACTTATCAACAAATTAAGAGTCTCTTACTCGTTACAACATCCATTCATGAGATAAAATTAGAAATAATATTCTTCAGATCCAATCACACATGCTTTTGATGAAAAACAAAAAACTTTGTCTCTGGTCCTACATAGGATTTCTCAATTAAGGTAGCTCTGAAGTAGTTCTTTACAATCCAAAAATGAGGGTCTTTGAAAAAACCATCGACCCCTTCTAACAGGTCGACCCTCTTATTTATAACATATTATTAACTAAAAATAACTATAAAAAGTGCAAGCTAAGTAAAACAAAACATCGCCACATGGAGCTTTCATCGCTCAGTATTCTAAGAGTCATCAAATGGTTTCACTTGAGTGGATGAATCTTCTCATACTCTGACCATTTGACGAAGAGATCCTCACATGTGTTGGCATATGAGAATATGTTTTGGTCCATTACGGCTGAAATGATCTCCTTTATCTCTACTGCCCATGCTTGATACTTGACTCTTCTAGCACTTAACTAATACAACATGGTATGAGCCTTGATCGAGTGTTCCATGAACTACTGCACTTTACCTGGAACCATGTTCACCACCTTTTCTATCTCCACATCCCACGATGAGTCTTGTTCGACATGTAATTTGACTATGTCATGCAAGTCGACGAAGTCATTGGGTGTGCTGAGTTATGGGAGGCCGATGTTTCTCATCGCCCAATTGATCTTGGTCCAACTCTTTTCACACTTGGCCCATTTCTCTTGGATTTACTGATGAGGTTCTTGGTCCATTTTCACCCAATATTCGGGCAAATTCTTTATGCAATCGATGCTGATATCCCTTAGTACCTGAATGTCGTGCTCTTCGGCGTTTCGACCCTGCTGAATGACGCTAATGTAATCAGTCCTTTCCACTTATTGGTGTGATTTATCATACCATATTTCCATATCTTTTCATGTCGCCAGTTCCATGAGGGTGTCTTATTGAAAATAGGCTATTCCTATAGTGAAAAGGTGTCACTCATTTGTGAATTTACTGTAGGCGTCCTGGAATTCGCGTCGCAAGAACACTGTGGCCTGTGTGGAGTCCTGATAATATTTTTCCAAATGGCATAGATGTTCCAACTCCTTTAGCGCAATGACCAACTCCTTTTCATCCCTTTTCTCCCTATCTAGGGTGGCATATGTGATTTTCATCCCTGCACCGATAAGCTTAGATGTCTTGGCATGCTTCGTGCTAATCAATTTTTCCTCTATGGTGATGAGGATGGAGCGATCCAGAGTAAGCCTCTTCTTCTTGGTGGTTCTCTTCACGATGGATTTCCTCTTCCGATCATAGGATATGGCTTGTATATCAGCAACCTCATCCATGGGTTCGGGGATTTGTTGATCTCCCTAGGTAAGAATGCTTCCTAGGCTCCTGACAATGTATATCTGTTCAAGACTAGGTTCTTGAACCTCTTCCGTGTGTTCCAAAGTTTAGGCCTCTGGTTGTTTCTCATCAGGAGGTAAAGTACCTATTGAAATTGAAGCATCAGGGGTAGTCTCGGTACTAACTTGATAATCGACTGTTGAGATGTTGATTTCCTGATATGGAACTTCTTCTTCTTGTTTTACCGACCCTAGCTCGTCCTTCGGGATATCCACTTGGGTCCCGAGTACATCGAGTAGCTCAGTGTCTAAGACACTTTTGACCTCCTGGTCATTCTATGGAAGGCCTTGAAGTTGAGCATCAAGATTTGGGGCATATGCCTTCTCGGTTTCCTTTTCCTCTGTGATATGCACCAGAATCACCAAGGAAACCTCCAAAATCTCCTCATCATCATAGATTGCTATTAAGTCGTGGAGGGGGTTTGGTGCACTTTCTCTCCCTGATGTCCTTGCTATATATGGATGAGCTAAAACGTCCTCTAGTGATCTGACCTTTGGCGTTGTAACTTCAGGGTTATCTAACCGGTTGATTTCTTCAATCTATATTAGATATGGACTGCTTGGACCTACCCGACTTTCAACTGGGTTGTCGACAGGGACCCTTGTCATTTCCACGAGGTCCGGGTCATTCCAAAACTGATCAATTACTCGCTACACCTATTCCATTAGGATCAATCCCTTTCCCGGGCCTTCGGTGTCATAGTTAGTCCCCTGTTCTGCACCTCTGTTTCCTCTTCTGCTCTAATTTCTTCCCTAGCCCAGAGGGCCTCTTGAGCCAATTGCTCTATAGTTTCCACCTGTTCATCCATGCTCATGGCCTTAAACCTGTTCATCCATGCTCATGGCCTTAAACCTGTTCATTTTTGGGTCGACCATCCTTTGCACCACCTCGTCCTAGTCCTAGGCATTCTATATAAATACTTCATCTTCGAACTTGTCGTGAGCATACGACTAATAAGACGACACTTCTGAAGCATGTTGCAGGACCAGACCCCTAGGATTGTGCTTACGGAATTGGCTAGTCGGGAATCTGAATTCGAGTTGGCTCAACCCTTCTTGTTTGTATTGAGTGGTATCCTTTACCAAGTATAACCCTACATGGAAACCATAGGGTATGAAATCTCGTTTCTTGTCCTTGACCAGGGTGGCATTGTAGCCCTACAAAATGGTTTGATAACATATTTCTCCTATGACAAGCTGGTTTGGGACATGAGACGGTAGGATATATGGTGCTCTGGTAGCCATGAACACCTTGATGTAGGTGGCACGCTCATCCAAATACCAATGGACTACCTTGGATATCATCTTCTTGGATGTTGTCGATAGCCTTGGGCATTCCTTCTTAAAAAGAATAAAATAAATTCAGGCGATGAATTCATCGCAGATGAGGGAGTAGGATTTATTATACCTATTTTACCATAGCATGTTGAAGTAGATGTGGACCGGGAGCTCTGCAACATGCCATCTCAGATTCATGCTAACAAAGACGTTTCTGGCGCACATGACATCGATCAAGTATGAAGCCATGTAAAATGTTAGTGCTTCCCCTTCCTTTGACACCTGGGCCTGCTGCGTACAAATTCTCAGTTGCTTGGAGATTATTCCTCCCCAGTTGAATCTACACACGACGTTCACAACTGTGTATGCCAAAGGCATCCATGCCTTTGAAAACCTGGAGAACTATTTCTCTCCGTACAATTGGCAGATGAGAGCCATCAAATAGATGTATGGCTCCCTTAAGTTAGTTGTCCCATACCAGCTAGTTCTCTGGTTGGTAAACTTCTTTTCCTCCTTCCACCATGAAGCCATCACCCAACTGGTGTTGTGGTGTTCGTAGAACTTCACGACAAAGTCTATGTTTAGACGCTCCTCTAGGTCTTTGAGTTTGTAATACTTCTAAACTTCTATTGGGAGGAAAACTCCGACACACCCACAATTGTCATCATTGATTAAACACTTCTGTGTGTCTTTGTGGTTGATGAGCCATTTTAGGACCTCTATGCAGGGGAAAATTGGGCTTCTTCTTGCCACCATGTGCAGATACGACCGTTGGATGTTCAGGAACACCTGGCCATCAAGTACCCGTCTGGATCACTGTGTGGGACATATTCTGGGTATTCTTCTCGGATGATCCTGTTAAAGAGATCTCCCCACTGTGGGAGTGCCATATTGTACCCATTTCTTGCCTCAGTATCGCCAAAGGCTTGAGGCTAGATGAAAACCTTCTTCATTTTTGTCTTAACGACAAGTTCCAGCCTCAGGACGTATTCCAATTGCTTTGCGATCCCTAGAGAAGAGCCTTCGCCTACCTCTGGTTGTTTCAACTTCGGTGCTCTCGATGATCGTCTAGTGGTTGGATTTATTGGAGACATTGTTCCTGCAACTTAAAATAAAATTTCAGAGACCGTGTAAAAAAAAAACCCGGATAAAAACATATAAATTATAGCCATGCACACCTCTGAATCTTGTTAAAAACTGGTTATTTTGATAATCACGTTGTCGATACAGCCTTCGATTTGATCGTCTTGCTCCTTTGAACGCTCTGAAATTATCTTGCGCGCAAAATGATTTCGCTTACAATGGCTTGAGAGATTTTAAACAGGAAATATCTTACCGTGACGCAACGGCCATTCAATTCGGGTTATGAGTGAATTTTCAATAAATCTTCCATCGAATCTCTAGAACTTAAATTCATCCTGGGTTGACAGCGGAGGCATGGGTGGTGATGTGGTCTATTAGTGATTTTAAAAAACTATTTTGATTGGCGCATGAGGTAGAAACTAATGCAGGATCAGATATTAATTATCTCCTTAAATGCTCAAAATCCGATCATATCTAATGCTAAAAATGTCCCGTCGTGTCGCTCTTTCAGTGGGTTGATCGGGGATCGGGGTTGTGCCATGAATTTTTTCGTTGGTAGCCTCCTGTGAAAATATATGACACCGATTGGTCTTACCGTACAATGCTGACATGGAAAAGATGACTCAGGGGTGTGACTCAGACATGGGGAGCCAAGAATGACTCGGGATGGAACTAGACCATACAACCATTGTACCTGGTAAAGACATGTGGCATTGAGGACCGATGACTTAAATCACTTGTATTAATCATGGTTGGGACTTTCCTTAAGTTATTCATTCTAAAACAAACCTTAGCTTGCCGATGTCGAAAAGTTCCTAGGATCGACGATCAATGATAAAACTATCAAAGTGATTTTTAGATCGGCTCCCTTGAAAAAGTAACAATGCCAAAAACACATCGGGCATTGGTCATCAAGAATAACTTTTATCATCGTCATAATTTTTTCTGTGATCCTTCTAGATTTTCCCCGATTTTGATAAAGCGCGTTGGGCATTGTCAATCGACGATATCTTTTCGTTCTTAGTTAACGGTTGTCCCCCCCAATCCTTTACCGATGCCGAAGGGGAATCGACTATTGGTGATATCTTTATGCGAAAAACTTAATGCTAACCAAAACTTCCTTCTGCCGATGTCAATGGATATCGACACTTAGCAACTATGGTTTTCTAAGTGGTTCCTTTTTTCTTCTTTGAATTCCTTCTGATGCCGATTCCGAGCATGTTGGGTGGAGTGTTTGGATGCTGATTCTTTATTCATGTGTTAAGGTCTTTTTAGTCATGGGGTTTCATAAGTTCAAGCAACTTGAAAAGGTGATGAGAGTCATGAAAATAAACAAAGACAAAAAACAATTCTCAACATGAAATTGAATCAGATAGTGCAAAATATCAAGTGGTACCCAAAAAGTAAAAAATTGATAAAGGATTTTTTTAGGGTGTGTTGAGTGCTAAACACAAAGCAAGCATGGGAAAAATAAAGGCAAGGTTAGCATGTATGAGAACTTATAGACACATAGAGGTGGTCGAACCAAAATTATTGAACCAATTATTCTAGAAGTAGTTCAGACAACCTGCTATATAATCTCCATCAAGGTCATGTGGTCCTATTACAAAGGTGAATGCACCCTCGATGCACTCTCTGTAGCTGATTTTTGTGCAAACGGAGTTGTATTCAACTAGTGCATTTATCTATTAGAAGAAATCCTGGTAGTGTGTGAGGAAGCTCAGGAGAAAGGAGGAACCTTTACGTATGGGTACCTATTAATAGTATTCTCCATGTTGAAATGGAATCCACCCATGGGGAGACAGTTGGAAATGGCAGACAAAGGTCACCTTGCCAAAAAAATTTAACCTTGGCACTCGAGGGCAGACCAGGAGAACCAGGAATTCCACAATGCCACTTTCTCAAAGTGGTACAATTTATTGATTGATGCAACTCAGATATGGCGTATACCACAAGAGTTTCTAAACCTGAACATCTGGAACATGCCTTTGGCTTCAACCACCACAAAACTCTTGTATGTCCTAGGTATATGAAGTCAGAAGACTTCCACTTGAGGTGGCTCCCCTTCTACCTATATGAGAAAACCTTTGACAAAGAATTCATGTCGTGGACTGGAGTCAAGCGCAATCCACGCAAGTCTGGAATGCACTACCTCTTACCTGCGAAGCTCCTGAATACAAATGGGTAGGAATAAGGAGTAGGGTTGAGCTTTGGCCTAGTGGAGAAGAAGAAAAATGTCCCAATGTAGATAGAATCAGAAGAGGAAGAGGATACACAACCTCTGAAATGAAAGACGAGGACATTGTCGACGTTCTCGCGGCTTCTAGAACAAGATGTGATATCAGGTAAATATGTCAATGACATCCTTGTTGCTGCTTTCATAGGATATCCACTAGTTAAGAAACCCAGGACAAGGCTCTCCTCGATGAAGATTCTGAAACCTCATCCAATCTCCTCGACCATACCTCATACTCGAGCAACCACTCGAGTGGCCCAAACAGTGATTGACATCTATGATGACCCTGAACCAGATACCACTGCATCCACAACCATAATCACTGAGAAACCCCCATCACCCCCACAAACCCCATCGCCACCATAAGAAATGACCATTCAACACCAAGCACTTCACCTGAGCCCATGCAGTTGGATCCCCCCAGCCCACCCGAGCATGTACCAAAACTCATTGGTATAACCATTGAAATCTCAAGTCAGTCAGTCGTTCCATTTGTACCTATCCAAGACAATTTTCCTTCAATAGAGAGTCAAATTATTCCACTACTGCAAGCCCCAAGAACTCAACTCCCTCTCTCAACAGTCAATGTTGAGAGTTCCATCCACATAAGTGGAATCACAGAAACCGTGTTATAGAAAGAGGAAGAAGAACATGAGGTTCAGAAGGAACCTGAAACTACATCGGGGAAGAGTGAAACATCTTTGCAAGAGCAACTTGAACCAGTCTTCCAGAACCCACATCTATGTGCAGAATTGTTTCAACTCTTCCTAGCCAAGACATAAGCTTTTCCTCAATTCCCAGCAGAATTGAAGTCTCGACTTGCACACCAATTACAAATTCCATCCCCAGGATAAGAAGAGGTGGAGACACCTTCTGCACAATCGATGGCCAGTATATTTCCACTGCAAGTCCGAGTACCCATGGATGTCACCCCTTCATACAACAAGCTCACGCAACTACCAACAACCCACCTAGTAGGAATAATCAGAGCCTCAACTGAACAACTGGAGTAGAGGATTCAATAGGCTGAAAGAGGTGCAGAATTTTGGAGATAGGAAGGAATCGTTGCGCAATCAAAATAGACACAGCAGGAACACTCCATGATCCAGGTAGAACTGAAGGTGGAGAAATTCAAAGAAAAACTTTCAGAGACCTGGACGCTGGTCAATAATACAGTTCCTAAACTTCCAAAGTCTAGCACAACAAGCGAGCTTGAGGAGAATATTGAGTTGATTCAGGTCACTTGGTCAGAACTAGTAGAAAGAGTAGAGAAAATCGAAGCACAACTCCAAGACAACAAGAAATAAGATGAATTGCAACCCAAGAAGCTCCAAGAGAAAATGGAGAAGATTGTCTTAGAAGGGAATAATGCAAGAGGAAACTTGCACAAACGGACTATCGAGTGCACTAAGATCTTCAAAGAAGTAAGTGATTGGATGGGAATCATCTAAAGACACAACCACACATTGGAGGAATTGCGTGCAAATATCCAATCACTTAATGCAGAAGCAACCAACACCCTAGATCCGCTAGAACAATAGGAGAAGTGTGACAAAATCCAACAAGAAGATAATGAATTGAATGCATTATATGAATCCCAAACAGTTTCTAAGAAAGATATACATGAGTTTCGACTAGTAGTTTATAAAACATACCTACAGATGCATCAATTTGATGCTAATGCTGACTATGAGTGGAACTCCTTAGTTGCATCAAAGCCTAAGGAATGCATCACAGACGCCACTCAATTTTTTTTTGTTGAAGCTTCACTTCTTTCCAGGAAGTGACAGGATAAGGTGGATATCTTCCAAGAGGTCAGGAAGAGAGCCCTCAAACTTGTACCTGAGTTGGACCCTTCATTTGAAAAAGAGAAACCATAAACAACCAAAGCCAGAAGTGAAAGCAACTCAGAGCCCGAAGGAAAGAAAGAACAACAAGACAACCTAGAGACCACGAAGAAGATGAAGACTTGACTCAGGGTGAGTCAAGGATTGTGGTTAGAGCTTGTTGGGCCCTTCTTTTTGTTGATTAGAAGTTGCACACAACATATTGCAACTTCATTTTGGAGAATGGAAGTTGCGCAAGTTGTTGATAAGCTGGACAACACAAGAATGGAAGAAACAAAAAATGGTTAAAGGGACAACATAACATCAACAAAAATATCAAGAAAATAAATAACTTTCTTGTTCTTAACCAACAATATTGGATTATATATAGGATACCAATGCGATTGTAATAATCTATTGATACTGAGAATGATAATGCTAATAATGGAAATTTATTGAAAGGGATGTAATGTCATTATTTCCTAGCATGTTAGTTTTGAGCTATTATTGTTCCTATTGTAACTCTTGATAGTGTGACGAGAGTCACTGATGTAATGTGCCAATACTATAGTATTTTTGAATAGGGATATCTGGGTGAGAACCATACAGACAATGTATCAGATTTTGGTATTATCAATATAAACAGAGGCCTACATTTTGAATCTACATCTTGCATATTTAGTCTTAATGAATGAATGAGGTATTTTTATTTATTATAGTTATGTCTGATGTACCTAAATCTATCTTTTGAATGGAAACACAACTCTGTTTCTTTATTTACCAGTTAGGAATTCCTCAGTATTGTTACAGGTTTAGTCTATTATGTGAAATATTATAGTGAGCCTTGATACCTTAGAGGCATGTCTAAGTATTCTCCTTACCCTTCCCTCTCTTCAATGTCTCGGTTGCACTTCGGGTGAGACTTCTTCCCTCCCAAGAAGATTGAAATTCCAACACACTAGACTAATTCAGTACCTTTTGTTGGTAACCTAAGAAGGACCCTAGTTTTAACACTTTTGCATCAACACCCCTATATACACAAACTTTGGATTTTCTATCATCCCAATGTTTACCTTCCACGTCTTTATTAGTTGTGTGTACGAAACATACTCAAGATTTGTCCCTTATACTTCCTATTCTCCTTTTGTTTTAGGTACTTGCACATTCCTTGGATATTCTTCATCATGTTCTTCCTTAGCAACATTGTAACACTACAATAACTCATGTACAATCATAATAGATCTATGCACACTGCATACTGGTACCACTTCCATCGACCCTTCTTCTGATAATATATTGGTTCAAATATCATGTAACACTGCATCCATTAATGGGGATTCATGTTCAAAATTAAATGTTACCTTGAACCTTTGAACCAACTCATCCAAACTTGTTTTTTCTCTGTGCATATCCAATTCCAAATACCAGTTCTTCAGAATTTTATCCAGTGTATGTATAAATTTGTCTATCCATTCTGTCTCTGGTACTAAAATCCATAAGGTTCTTCACTACTCAATGTGACCTACTGGATCACTCTCCCCTATATGATTTTGTGCAATATTCTCCAACTCGATACGAAATCTCACTTGCATTATTATTATACAATGTGACCAATCTTCCATCCCCTATTTGTGTGTAGCTGACCATCTAGATGGACTAGTTTTCAGGACAACATATAGTGCTAACATCCTTTTCTATTTAGGTACCTACAAATCAAACTCCTTTACAAACAATATTATATCCACCAATCCATCATACATGGGTGGATCAAATATATTTTTTCCAATCCAGTGCAATGATCGGGTTATGTGTGCACATCGTCTAGTTGATACTTTGTGCATCCTCTATTGTCAATGTTCCATACCTTCCTATGAATCTGATGCACACAAAATAATACTTATCCAACTTAGTGACCATATGTAGTGGGGTTAATATAAGCATCCATATGCACAGTCATTTTATACAAGTTGTCAATGTCGTTCCCTCTTGCTAGCTCTATGTACCTCTTTCCTTCTGTTTGGTCCAATGGTGCAATAAATTTCATGTCTCCAACTTCAAATATCATTTCCCTCCTCTTAAGATTAATGATCGTCTAATTATAAAATTACCATTCAAGTCCCATCAGTTTTGGATATGTTTTACTATCATCCACGATCTCAATGACTTCAAAGTCTGTTGTACTGCACACCCCATCTATGTCCACAGGTACTCCTGTCAATCGATCAATTGATACTATCTTATGCTGATTTGCAAAACTTAACTAAAAAGGAGACTAGATCAGCTTGAGTTTTCCCATCATCTCCTAGGTCAACTTTGGTAATACATTCACATCAGATCCCAAGTCTAAAATAACATTATCCACACCGTATTCCCCAATCTGCGCACTTAATATGAATTCTCCATTGGTCCTCTTTCTATGTAGTACTTGATTCACTACCCTCTATGTGATAGGAGTTTCCCTTCCTTTTGCACATTGATCAATCATTTCATATATTTAATTCAATGAAGTTTCATATTTCATTAGATCTATGCAACTTCTCAAGAATTCTCTTAAAGTGCTTACCTCCCCAAGTGGCTTCTCTGGCACAATGCGATCTCGGACATGAGGTGCAGATGATGTTGATGCTCCCCAATCCTATCCTAGTACCTCCTTTATTTCCCTATGAAACATCTCCTTTTCTTGCTAAGGATACAATGTTGGCATAGGTATTGCAAACTTCCTTATCCATTGATCAACATGCTTCCCTCCATTCGTCACATTAACCCCTGTTCTAGCTCCTTCACGCATAACAACTACTATTATAGGTCCTTCATTGCACTTTTCCACTGATATTTTCTATACATTCTGATTTGGATTGTGGTTATGATTCCCTCTTTTCTGACATTTCGAAAGTAGTTGAGGACAATCTTTTGTCGCATGGTCCAGTTCTCTACAGTACATGCATGTTGTACATGAATTCAGGCAGTCACACGCTAATTGTCCCGGTTGATTACAATTGTAACATATTATTAGTCCTCTTCCTCCTCTTCCAAAATTTCCTCTACCTTGACCTATACCATAATTTCCTTTGCTTCCTAGATTAAATCCTCTCTGATTATTATATTTTTGACCACCTCCTTCTTCCGCAACATTCTCCTCATGAATCCTATACATATTTGAAGTATGCTCCCTCATCAAATTGAATATGTGACAATCCTTATCTTCATGTACGACTACCTTGAATAAGTTGCAAAATAAGTTCCTTGATTTACTATGATACTTCTGCAGTAATGGACACTCAGTCAGATGTTGTCCCCATTTCTTACATATTTCACTATATCCCCCTCCTGATAATGGGTTCAGTGCTCCAATCACCAAATACTACACAAATTTTGGGCATTATTCCTTGTGGTGGCCCTTAATCCTACACTTGGTACACCAGAGTTGTTATGGTTTCTCCTTCCCTTTTGTAAGTTCTACTAGTTGAATTTTCAAAGCAACTAATTGTGTCTAGAATTACACCATCCCTCCACTATCTCCTACATGGGATGTTTCCAATTTCATTGTAATATCCAAAGCTTCAGGGTATGACACAACATTCTGTTGAATCAATGGACTACAAATGTGTGGTAGAAGTACTTCAATAAAACATTATTGATGTTGTTTATCAAGGATATGGAACATTAGTCCACCCATCAGATCCTTAAAATTTTGGTCATAATCCCAGACTAATTAAGTATGCACCTATTTAATTTCCTTCAACTCTATAATGCACTGCGACTCCGAATTTGGCTTCTTGAACTTTTTAAAAAATTCTTGTCTTATCTATGCGAAAGTCTTGGATTTTCCTGTAGGCATGGTAATCTGCAACTTCATGTACTAGACTAACACATGACCTCTAAATGCTTTTTCTAACTACACAATATTCACAGGATCATCTTGGACAATCTTTGTAGCCCAAATTGTCTCGCAGAAAAATAGATGTTGTTATGGGTCCTATGAACCAACTCCCTGAAAATCAGGCATTCTGAGGGTGTTGTCTACCCCTACCATGTTTATTTGTGTAGTACCTCCTCTAAGAGATGTCAATTGAATCTGATTCTGCACACTTCTTCCAATACTCTTATTTCTACTACTTTGACCTCCTTTGCTAACTACAAGTTCTTTTGATAAGTCTTCAATTGTTATATCAGATTGTGGAGATGCACATGGGGTTGTGGATTCAACATACGATCTAGTATGAGTAGGACTTAATGACTCTTCTATTATAGGACTAGAATGGAACCCCTCTTCCTCTCCTTTTATGTGTGGTATCTCTATGGTTTGGACTAATGCGCAAGGTCGTATCCACTTTGGCTCATTGCACGAATCTCCTTTCTCAACCCTAGTAGTTTTCCTCTTGTACCTCCTTCCACTGCGTAGTACTACAAACTTGTCTTCTTACTCTGATACAACTTCTTCGGTTCTCTACATCCTCATTCCCTCCCTTGCTTCTTCATTTATTCATTCCTTCTCTCCTTTCCTTATATTATCCTCTTGTCATCCCCCAATTACCATATGTGCATGAAGACCCTTAGCAGATAGATTCCATTGTCATCAAACACTTGTCACAAAACAATATATTTATCCACGTACCCAATGATTTCATGAACCTTCCGTGCAAAACTTTGAATAATTCCCTTTCTCCAACACTTTATGAATGGGTACAATCTATTACAAATTCTGTAATATATACTCCTAATATACTATCCAACCAGAAATCAATTGCACGAGAAGTTTTATTAATTACATAATTAAACTATCTTACCAACTCTAGAGTCCTGTTTCTTAGCACTGTGGTTCGATACCTTCCAATATTCTCCACTAATATTTCTAACCACTTAGTCAAAATAACAAAAAATTCACCAAATAAAATCTCATGCAACTCTGTGTACACATACCTTTGCATCCATTACTTGTCATTCATCTGAGGGTTCCTATTCTCTTTCCGAGCAAACTCTCATTTCTTCCCTTCTAACCATTTTGATATTTATTTCTTAGTCAACCTCCAAAACATTTCCTCAATCACAGATTCCGGGTCTCGACAACAAAATAATGTGTTGGTGTACAAGTCTAAGACACTAGGTTCAAGTTATCTTAACTAACAAAACTCTTCAAACACTGGCCCTTTAAGTATCACCTGCATGCAAGTGAAGACTCATCCGAGGTATCTATTGAGTCTATAGGAACTGAGTTTCTACAATAGTGAGGGAATGGGAGGTGATCATCCTATTTATTCTTACTTATTTTTTCTACACACATTATTATGCATTAGTTATTCCTTGGTTATGTAGTGAATTTAGTTACCATTATACTTTAGATTGCAACATAAACCAATTACTATAAAATTCATAACTATTGTGCAGTGACCACATAGAATTCAAATCTAGTCTAACATAAATCAAGAGATTACCCATGATCAATCACATAAAATACGAGCAAACACAATAGTTAACATGGTTCACCCAACTTTGGGATGCGTCCACAACGACTGGATTCTTTATTATTCTTTCTGTAATTTCCTCAGGTTTGCACACTATGCTTACAATAGATATATCTTTCTATCTCTTCCTCCATCTAGCCTAATCTCTCTGTAGTGCAAGCCTCTCTCTCCCTATGCAACTTCTCCCTAACATTTAGACATATAATGTCTCTTTTTCAGCCTATTGTATCACTCTTCTTATAGAGCATGAACTATTGACCATTTGGAACCCCTATTCTCCCAACCCATTACATATTTATACAAGAATTATAGGGCTTAAAACCCTACTTTTCTCATCCCAAAACCCTATTACAACACATGAACACTCCTAACAAATCGTGTTGACTTTCTTTTCGGGCTAATTTTCCTGCTCTTATGCTTGCATGCTATTTTTTCCTTCTCGACAGTGGGTCTTCCTACTTTTACATGCCGTTATGCTTTTGGCATGTCGATCTATTATCCTTCATTTTCTCCCACTTTCTTTTCTTGATTTATTCTCTTCTTTATTCTTCTATGCACTTTGAACCTATCTTCTCCCCTTCCCTCTTCTGCTGCATGTTTTCTCCATAATTAGTATTTTCCTCCAAATTATATCCAAAACTATCTGTCCAAAAACAACAACAACATGATGGTTCACCTCAGAGATTAGTTTGGGATTCATGTGTTGCAATGTTTTACAACCAGGTAGTCGATGCATATGAGATAGACAATTTTCTCTTTTAGGAGTTTACTCTTGATATTCTTAGGATTGGCTGCATGGAGGAGTGGTTTTTTGAGGAGTTGACTGAGTTTGTGTAGCTTATGATTTCTTGGATTATCAAAGGTAGTCAGGGGAATTTTTGTGTTAGAACCTTATAGATTGGTGCTATGAGCATGTTGATAGATAACATCACAGGTTCATTGAGAGTGTAATGAGAAGGTAGTACATATGTAGAATTTGACCAATTCATGAACTTTCTAGTGATTTCTTCATAGGTGACAGTTATTTGGTGGAGAGGTGTTTAGAGTCCATGAGAATATCAGGGTCATTTTCAGTGATCAGGATATACCTCCTTTTCCAATATTCGATATAGATTATAGCAGTGGATTTGCAGGTTGTGACTTCCCCTGTATGCCTAGGCTAGATACTATTCATGGTAGTAGGTTTGGACCTTACAAGTATGTCAACATGGAGTTCCAAGAGAGGATAATGCAGAGTGGGGTCGACAGTTGAACGATTATGATAAGAGTGGCACAATGTCAACATTGTTGGCAAATTCAGTGGATAGAATGCAGTGATGGTTATTGTCATTAATGGCAACAGTAGAGACAGTAGGATAAGAAGGATAAAAGATCAGGAGGAATAGCCTTGAAGAAAATGCGCACAGCAAGAGCTTAAAGAGGAAAAAGGAAGAAGAGTCAGTGATCGTTGGATCCCATCCAAATTTCCCGAAAGAATCAGGACCGTCAGATCAGACAGAAGCTGCGAGGGAGATATTCCATCGGGAAAAGCCAAGGTGAAATCCCGATTGAATCTGGACCGTCAAATCCAGAAAGGATCAGGACCGTT